>WUAW01008464.1:4381-15605 GCA_017165845.1 Thaumetopoea pityocampa | reverse complement strand
ACGGATATACCCAGTTGGTTCGTTCATTTCCAAAATTGTGATATACGCGCGGTCAAATCGTTTAGGAGTCTCGCACCCAGACCTTATTTCTTATCACCACACATCCCGCCATCCCACTTCAACTGGTTACTCCTGTCCAAAAACTATGACACGCACAGATTTAAGTTTTTAGAACTAGATGTGGGTTTGATAATTATGTCGCAACTGAAAGGAAAGACATTTATTCAGTTGAAGCCTCGGACTCCGTGTGAAGAGGAATGTTACACGTTGAGCTTTGAACTGACAGAAGGCGAGGCCCTTGTGCTGGCGAATTCCCTGTGGGAATTTGAATACTTGCCGGTGAAAGGAGAAAACGTAGCTATGATCACCGAAACGGACTGGAGCGAATCTTAATGGATAGTCTCGATTTGATCTTCGTTATGGATGTGCACTTATTATATAGCAACGCAAATTTGTGACTTTGAATATATAAATAATGGGTAACGAAAATATTATTTATTATAAATAACGGGTAACGAAAATATTATTTATTATAAATTTATCACTAAGTTGTAGTTTTTTTAAGGAAAAGTATTTTATGTCGTTTTCTACTTTATGTTCCAACGTACCTAATTTCATTTAAATCGGTTGAATCGTTTGGGCACTATTGAGAAGCAAATATTTCGCATTTAATAGATTAGTAAGCTATTATACATTTTACTTATATGCAGTGCAAGCGCTAAGCGCATACAGGACAATCCGCGGTAGTAGTTTGTTCGTTTCATTATGGTAAAACTATACTTATGTTTTTCTTGGAATGCCCAGGAAAAATCTACAAGTAAGTAGGTGTACCTCACGAAAACTATGTAAAATTCGCTGTGGGATTTCCTTTGTAGCTCTGGTGATATTATCAGCGACTAAGTATTTTTAATCAATTCAATATTATTTCATTCAAGAATTTATTATTACTATATGTAACAGAAGACAACAATATATGGTAACTAATTACATTTAAACACTTAATAATAATCTTTATTGCCGCTTTTATTTTTATAGCGAAAACCGTTCTTATTTTAATATTAAATTGTATTTAATAATTATCTGCACCACTCTATACTGGATTGGTAAAGAACACCTCAGATATTGTTCACCTGTAAAAATGATTGTATATAGCTGAACAATGATTATTGTATATGAAGTTATACATAAATTAAAGAAGTGAAAATATGCTTGAAATTTACTAAATATATCTACAATTATCGTAATTTGTATTCTATATATAGAAAAATATTGTTAACTGATTCAGGACCGACTAAATGTCAAATGAAATTAGTAAAATGTTGATTGGTAACTGAAAAAGGGCGTTCTGCATGATAGGATATAGGACTACATATCAAAAGTATTGTACAATTTCATATTGACTTCATTATGACGTAAGACCCAATTTACCCAATTATTCCAATATGCGCATCGCATCAAATAACTAGTTCATGTACTTGCAAGAAGAAACTTAATTAATACGTGGATTATGCCTTAATTCCTGATATGAAAGTCATGACTTCAATTTCGGTACACACCAATGGTTTATTCTACTTAAGCACAGCCTAACCAGTGAATCTAGGAACCTGAAATTTTGCCCAGTTTTTGATATTACGTTGAGCACTAAAGATTTTTAAAATTTATCCCTTAAAGGGATTAAATATTTCACCTCAGTTTAGCCAAACATTTCTAACATTTGAGAAAATTAGGATGGTTTCTGAAAAGTTGTTGCTAGGGAACACAATCGGGCTTCAGCGAGTTATTATGTACGAAAGTACGCCCTCACTGTCGGGCACACGGATAGTATGATATATAAATGGTAAATGTGTTCAGAAAAAGAAAACATTAACACATGACTAACATTTTAATGTGAAACTTCTAATAAAGCGACTATAAAGTTTAGGAACAGCTGCTGTGGTACATTAAATCCGTTCGTAAAGTTATACAATCGGAGACAGTCGTGATTCCAACTTGCCAGATTTTTATGATCTAGTACCACTAGATCAATAGGTAGATAAATATAATTTACGAAATATTTGATGCGATGCGTTCACAATTTAAAAATACGCAATCATTATCATTATACGAAAAAAAAATTCACGATATCATAATATGCCTAGATACGAACAATATAATATTTCGGTCGGATTTTGATGCTAAATAAGTAATTCAAGTATTATAAATAAATATAATATTGAAGCAAACTGGATATTTTATTCCGAGTGATACATATTTAGAAGACATGACGTAAGAGATACATTTCGAAGATGAGTGTTACCGATAGAAGACCAACCCCCCTAGCCAAGTTGATTTTCTACAATCGTTAACCCTAATAGAAACGAAAAAAAAATACGTACTGGAATGACATTTGCAATCGATAAGTCACGGGTGACTTGGCGATTAGAAATGTCACTCCAATACATTTTTGTTATTTCTACATACATACATATGTACACTCACGCCGGCAACCCATAAGGGTAGGCAGAGACCACAGTTTGCCCAGTCGTCGAAGTCCACTCACGTCCAAGTTTGACCAGCTCGTGGAAGTCCACTGCTCGACCTGGGCCTGATTCATGTGTTCTGCAGTAATCTTCACAGCTGGCCATTATCTTGGTGCATTCCTCAGTCAGTTCTGACAATATTCACGCGAAAAAAATTGTTTTTTTTTCGCGTGAAATTGGTGTCACGCTATTATTACGCCGACGCTACTCACCACAGCTATTACTATAGGTATATTAAGAATCGCCAATAAACCTAAACGATATTAAATTTAATTTAAATTATTGTTAGAAAACAAAAAGTTCTATTTAAAACAACTCAAATTTTGTTAATACTTCAAGGGATAGTTCAAGGTGGAAAGAAAAATAAGTGTGCTTACGTAATCAACGCATTTATTTATTTTATAATATATAATACTGTACCGCCTTAATCTAACTTCTGTTTATGTATAGGCTTGCCTCGCAACCAAAGTATCAGGTTCTTCAATGACAACAAAACTGGAAACATGACAGGGAGGAACAACGGTATGTAAATGGCGTACCTAGAAAAGATAATATAATAATAATAGTATTCCGGACACTTTCACACACATTGATCTAGTCCCAAACTAGGATACCCTGTATCTTGGGTACTAGACAACGATATACATACTTATACTTGGTCTGGCCATAAATACTGTTACATTAAAAAAAAAACAATAATATTACATTTGAATTTGGAACCTGTCATTCTTATATGAATATTCATTGTGTTTTCTCATTTTCGCGCCAATCTGTGTTAAATATTCTTGTGATATTAAAATGGAGCGGGGTGATAAAGGAAACTGAATTGCTGCGATAGCATTACACAGACTAGGTGTAGAACCAAATGCAATTTTGAAATTCTTCATCCGCTTGGTATTAGTCGAATGTTTGCCCACCGGGCTATTGATAGGTACAATGGAACCTCCTCTGTTTGTGACAGAAAAGACCTGGCCGTCCACGTAGTATTCGTACTATAAAGACGATCAAATTATTTATCTCAAGAAAATATTTTTTTTTACAGTATTATTAAACTAGTACTTGACTACAATTCTACCTGATGGTAAGTGGCGCTGTAATCTAGGGTGGTAAAACGTACCAGCTTAATAAAAACCTGTTCACTCTCGTCTTAAAGACACCTACATTATAATTGAACGGAAGTACTGATGCAGTTAAACTATACCAGTATTTGGCTGCATGTATTATGAAAAGTATAAGAAAATCGCTTCGTGCGAGTAGCAGAGGTAGGGCTTCGTACGAGTGGTAGGGATGCCTATGAGGTAGGGATGATAGCCCGCAGTTCGCCTAATAGCCCGATGGTGAAAGGGGGATGGAGGAATTAAACTGTGTAATTCCTGCGCAAACTCTCCAAAATGTATCCCGTAGAAAAGCGGTCGCCAAACCTTTTGACCTCACGGACCAGTAAATACATAATTTGAATTCCGCAGACCCCTAATAGTATTATTAAATGTTAAATATATTTATAAAGAAAATTGTGATCAAAGAACAGATAAAATGTACCTAATTAATAAAATGAAACTATTAATTGTAACCAAATTATGAAAGCTCTATTTTATTATGTTTTATTACCATAATAAACAAAAACTGTAAAAATAAAACAGTTGCATATTTTTTTTAAGAATATTTATCAGGCTTGGGAAGCATCAGTATAATGCCATTTAAAATGTTTGCGTACGTTCCTACTATTTCTCTTTGATCCATTTCTTCACGTATTGTTATGAATTGAATTATGTTTCAATGCATCTTAAAATCTAACGTGATGAGTAAGTATATTCCACATTTTTCTGGGTGCCAGTGAAATTTTCTCACGGACCACTAATTTGGCGACCTTTGCTGTAAAACACTGGCTGAAAGGTTGGCTACCCTGCGCCTGTGCTCAAGTCTATGTAGATTGGTCTCAACCACGGAAGTCACCAATAAGACTCATATAGCACCTAGAACCATATCTGGTATTTTCAAAGATCACTTAGGTCTTCTAGATTATAAGAGAGGCAATGATCATTGTTTAACAGATAATTTAAAAATGAATAGGATGTGAAAATCAAAACAACTTCTTATGCGGTACGCAAAGGGAGATCACAGAAAAAAATATTTACTGATGAGAAAATTTTTAGTAACAAGCAACATTTTAACAAGCAGAATGGTCGAGTTGTGCTCAAATCTCTATAGAAGCTTCTCAATTAGTGACGAAGCCATTATCCGACTTCAGTGACGGTTTGGTGGAGTGTTAGCTATCAAGAGTGACTGAGCCATATTTTTGTGGAAAAGGTGTTAAAACATCGGCACAGGTGTATAAAGGTATGGTTCTTGAGAAGGTAGTTGAGCCTCTTAAGAACACCATGTCCCATAACCAAGAATGGTCTTTTCAATAAGACTCCGTACCGGGTCCTAAAGCTCGATCCATACAAGCGTGGTTGGAAATGAACGTTTCTGACATCATCACAGCTGAAGACAGGCGGTCATCTAGTCCCGATCTTAATCCGCTGGATTATGATTTGGTCAGTTTTAGAGAGTATGGGATGCTCTAAGCGCCATGATACCTCAAATGCCATAAGATTAGCATTGAAGAATTTTCCCATGAAGAGAGTGTTTCAATTGATAACTGGCCTCAAGGTTTAAAGGGTTGTTTGAAGGCCAATGGAGTTAATTTTGAATGAGCTTCATATTTGTTTAATAATATAATAGCATTAATGTATTATAAACTATTAACATTAATGTATAAACTAACCCCAACTATAATAATAAATGTTATATGCAATAGAAAAGATCTTTTCTTTGTAATAATATTTATGGCATGACTAAGTATAGATAAGTATAATGCATAAATAGATAAATACGTCCATGACTCGGAAACAATCATCTGGGCTCGTGACAAAGTTTGTCCTTACGAGGGTTCGAACCCGGGACTCATTGGTACAAAAAGCAGGGTCACTGCCACTATACCAGCCAGCCGTCAAAGCAGTTGTCAAACATAAGTTATGCAATCAACTCAGAGTCAAACTAAGCACCTGTAACTTCACTCCTGATGAGGTAAGTGATATATTATCTGGCATTGTTGATTTCGGCTTTTGTCGGCGCGAACTTGACAGTTTCAGGACTTATGTAGGCAACAACGTTAGACGACGGTATACACATCGGTTTCACATAAAAAGTATAAGCCGATATCAACAGATTTCAATTTTATTCTTTTATAATAATTTACTTTATTCTTCTTGCGACAAAACCGCCCATATATCACGTAATTGTAATATAAAACTTTAGTGAAATATCTCAACCGTGTGCATTGAGAGTGCTTTATTCTATTCTTTATTGTAAATACTACCGACAGCATAACAATAATCTGATATACACAGACTAGCGTAACACAAAATCAAGATTTTTACACCAAACCTTGGCTCAAAAGAGTAACGGACATTACGAGAACATAGCACAACAAAAATAGTTGACTTGACTTAATGATTCTGTTCAAATGATAGTGCTGTGGATCACAAGATTAGATTGAAAATTAATATTGGCTTTAAATTTTATTTGCTTTGCCTGATATTCGACATTCGGTGGTGAGCAGGACTGAGTCCAGACAGCTGAATGTTCGCTGAAACTCCTGGAAGGGGTATTCTGTGCCCTCAAAAGCTAATAGTGATGTACGGTGGAATTACTCCAACAAGACTCCATAGAATTTAGGGCTCGGTGGCAAATTATCGATTGTGATGATCTTAAGGTGGAATTAAGAGGTTATTTATAGGATTTGAAGTTTATCACAAATTGTAGGATCAACGGAAGTGTTCAATAAAGGGACATAGTGAAATTAACTAATGCAAATACACACAAAGTTAAGTACTGATTAGTACAGATGTTTAAAAATAATTTATTAATTATCATAATCATAAAATATCCAGTATTAATAAACGTTCAGGTTGAAATCCTCTGTTTTTTTCATATATTTTATAATTTCATAGTGATGACATGTATAATATTAATTCTATATTTATTATACATATTTTACTTGTAATATTTGAATAATGTTAGATACTCACTTTTGATCATCAGGGAAGTATAACAAAGCCAAAAGGCTGGGTTCCATGAAAGCAGTCTCAGCCGCCAGAAAGGCGCTTTGGGACATTTTGTAGGCTTCTACGAGGTACCCCGTTGACAACAGCTCGCTGGCTCGCTGGATACTGTCCACAGCAGAGTTGATGGAGGCGCCCACCTCGTCGTTGATAACTATATTTGATATTTCTCCTGGGGATTACATAAGGCAATCTAAAACATAATCAACCCTCATCTTTCTTATGACAAATGAAAACTCGAGGGTTACGTTTATTTTATCTCGCAGAGGAATTTCGAACACAGCGCTTTCTATTACAAGCTGCATAGCCCATAGTCGGTGACCAAGTCTCGGATTCGTGGGCCATCACTGGCAATACGCACTGATTGAATAACCTGATCCTTGCGGTATTTCAACGAGAAGGTGTCACACAGTTTCCCAAATGCTGCCCAGCCAAGTTAGATTTGGCGAATGACCTCTTTCTTGAAGTTGGTTTGTCCCTGATTAGTTCCCCCTTGAAAGTAATCCTGCCGGCACCCATGTCTACGTGCGACAGAGGACTCTGATAAATCGAGACTCGATTATGTTTAAGTCCTTTAGTTAGTCACTGTAAAAATATGGTTATGAAGATAAAGTTAGTTTTTAATCCGAATACTAAACTGACAATCAGTAATGTTATACTTGAAAATAGGGTAGTTATGTTAATTTGTAGTGTGGTCCTGACGTTTATTTAAATGGTAAAAATTTCAATATCACATATATGTGAATGTCAAATTTTGAATTCAATCTTCCTAGATCAAAACTGATTCAACTCAAAATTGTCGACTTCAGAGATAACCACATTTTCTGATGCCTGATTCGATTATCTGTTCGGAATAAAACTGCAGTAACTATGTTCCTGTTAGTGTTTCCTAAATAGAGTTAGAAGTCAGTTTTCTTGAAACCTCCTACTACCATTGAAAAGTATCAGAAAACAAGGTTATAACTAAAGTCGTGATTGGACATTTTAGATCTAGGGATGTAATATTTAGGATACTCTATTATTATATGTAATATTATCATAATCTTAGATACTTCATCAAAATGAGACGATCTTCCGAGACGATTCTTAAAATATAATATTTTTTTACAAATACGTGAGAATACTATGCGTTTCCGATTAGTTTCAATGGCTGTGCATCTTTTTTCAATCGGCAACGTAGCAACACATGAAATGTTACTTTGGCTACCGGATATTACCTAAGTTTTTATTATTTTTAAAATAAATATTTTCTCACCGAGTAACTGCGCCAAAGACTGCAGGGTTCTCTGGGCAGATGTAAGTTGTTCCAAGGTTCTGATTCGGAGAAGGTTATCGATCTCCCACTTGCGCGGCGGCACCGAGCGAAGAGGCTCCAAGTGGGCGCCTTCTATCTGCTTCTGAATAAATTGTATTCGTGAAGGTTGCTACTTTAAATTATAAAAACTGTAAGGTTAAAGCAGAATATAAAAACATTTATTACTTATGATCCTGTGATAACATTCAAACAAATGATGTACGAGCGAGTTTAACTCATTATCTTACCTACTAGTGAGCCTCTGAGTGGTCAGTATATGTCATATGAATGTCAGAACAGATTTATTACGTTAATTTTTGATTTAGATTTATAAAATATTACAAAGTATTTAAATAAATATTGAAACATGAAATTCGTTATCTGTGGTAATTTTAAAATGATGACATTTTGTCTGTGGTTGCTCTTTGCTGCTAGTCATCATCGCTATAGATCAAATGAGCAATTGTGTTTTTGAAATTGTTTATTTATTTGTATTCATACATATTATATTTAAACTGTGGTATTCCCTACCATAAAATTGGTGCTGACACCCAGCACTGAAGTTATATACTTTGGGTATAATTTAGATGTGATACGAAATTACATAATTCTAACCTAGAAAGCAGCTTAGGTGTACCCGTTGCAAACATAGTCTTGACTTAGTATTATCCTGACCTTTTATGTCAGGGTCTGTTGTTTTTCTTTTGCAGGGGACGCGGTTTAAGATAACCGACTGCCATCTGACGTTATCCCAGTAAGCTTTTAGAATTGCTGCTGAAGATCAGTCTCGTTGAAACACTAACCGGGACCCACTGTCATATGTGCCTTCCGAAACACGGCGAAGCCATGGTAATGTACCAGGTGGGGATCAAACCCCCCAGACTTTTCGATTCTCGGATTTCAGACGAGGCCTTATGCTACCATAACTCTTAAAATCGTGAATATAATGCGAAAGTGAATTCCACAGTTGCACAGCGCGTACGGGGAATCACATTCGCTATACGAGCTTGCCAACTAAGGTTGTAGTATATATGCCTATAGTGTTAGTATATATGCCCACAGCTTAGAATGACCATCATCATCAGCCAGTCAAAATCATGTTAGACATGAGCCTCATGAGCAAATTCGTCGAGATTATAGCAAATCACTCCATTTAAGGAGTTAAATGGAGTGATTTGCTATAATCTCGACGTTTGGCAGGCGTACAGGGAATCTTAGTAAATTTTGAGTTAATAACAGTATACCGCTGCTGCCAAATATCCTGGTACAACCCTTAGCTGGTTCTCACAGCATCAGCGGGGAAGATGTCCACGGAGTGAGGCTATCATTATGCTTGCGCCACACAGCAACAGAATTATAAATCCTGAATACCTATATATGAGGGGTACAAAAGCAAAGGCGACACTGTCCGTGCAGTAGGAGCGCGTAAACGTAATGATATTTAGTTACGCTTTGGGTTTTCCTTACAAATTTCACCATCGGCCATTTTGCTATTCGAGACTTTAGCGTAACGTGATTGGCTAATATACGAATAGTGTCAATGCTGCTCCTAAATGTCATGGTACCATTTTTGGAAAAAGAAAATGGATAGTGGCGCCTCTGCTTTAATACCCCTTATATGTGTTTACATCGTCTTTGCAATTTCACCGCAAAAAAATCTGTATACATTATCTGTGATGCCAAGCAGTTTCCTGAGCTGAGATATGAAGGTGCCCATGACGAGTCTGACGTTGGGCTGGTAGGTGGGGTTCTCTGCACCGCACTCCTCACGACTGGGATTGCCCAGTATCACGCCGCCCCACTTCGGTGACATGAACGCTTGCACAGGTTTGGAAATAGTTGAAGACGATCTCGATTTAACTGCGTTTAAAGAAAAAAATTTGATTCGTTTACGTTTTAATAAAATCGATTAAATTATTTAGGAAAATGCAAAGATATGCGAGCCGAAAATTATAAACTGCTCTCCTGTAAAGTCGCAAGTAGTTTTGTAGATGTGACATAGTTCTACAACAGTGCCGAAATGTCCACATCATTATATATATCACCATAGTATCTGACATCATAAGTCATTTTATTCATTTGTCTTAGGTCTGTTAAGCTTAATTTTTAATATAGAAGAACTGCTTACTCGGCGCCTGTTTTTTTTCGTTGACTTTCGGTTCCAGTTCGTAGATTACCAGCGGCGCCTTCAGGCAGGGCGCGGCGTACAGCGCGAAGTTGATTGTGGGCAGCTCCGACACGTGAGTGGCAGTGCGCTCCTCCAGCTTAGTGAGCAGAAGGTGCAGTCGGTCTTGCTCTACCGCGTAATGTCGTCCCCATTCAGTCCCATCTTTGACCTGGAGATAGCAATATAAACTACCTATCCTATAGTGTGTGTTGGGGGCTTAAAATAATTAGGCGAATGTCAATTGAAATGGCGAGCGAAGGAAAGGCCACACGTGCGTGTGTGATCATTAGCAAAAACAATTTTTTGGCCGTTCCCCAATAGATGGTGTTTTAAATCGCGGTTTCAAAGTGTTTATCTTAATATTGATATCTATGTAACTTTTATTATTAAACATTGTATTTAATATACCATATCTCTTAGATTGTTGATAGGTCCAGATTCCTAGTCAGCGTACCGACAATTAATGCCAAATAGAAGTCGCCAATAATGGCGACTGCGTTCAATCTTACCGCCACACGTTAAAAATTATTCGCAGCGTAAACGTCACGAGCTAATTTCGAAAAAAAAAGACCCTGTGTTTTGCTGTGAAATCGTGTAAAAATTACACAACACGCCTATTACTTCTTCGCGCCTTAGTGCAGGTGAATATTTAAAATAATATTCATCATTATCATCATCAGCCCAAAAATGGACCCACTGTTGGGTCACAGGCCTACCTTCAAAACTGAGGGAGTTTGGGCAGTAATCCACCGCGCTTGCCCAATGCAGGTCAGTGGAGTACGAGATAGTCAGTACTCGCTATTGATTACCTTAGTCGCCTTGTACGACACCCACAGGCAGATATGGGGTGATGCTGTACTTCTCTGCCGGCATTACACGGCTCATAATAATCTTATAACATTAAAACCTATTATCCTACAGGAATGTATTGCGGGGATAAAAAAGCCCTATATGTTAATCCAGGACATGGCCTATTTAGATAGTAAAATATAAATTGTTTAGTAACTTGCCTCTCTGTCATGAAAATCGAAATCCAGGAGATGGAGCCACTGAGACTTGAGAGTAAAGTTATGGAGTACCCTCAATTCGTCCACGAATAATCCCACGTAATCTGAAACAGGTTACTTACTATTTGTAT
>WUAW01008461.1:796-26123 GCA_017165845.1 Thaumetopoea pityocampa | reverse complement strand
ACACACACACACACACACACACACACACACACACACGCGCGCGCGCGCACACACACACACACACACACACATACACACAGATGCGCAGAAGAATTGCTGAGTACTTCCAAAAGTTATTAAAGTTAATGTGGGGTGGCCACATTATTATCATATAACTGCACTAATTAACAATATTTTTAAATACATGTACGTACTAACCTACTAAACATACCATTAAACATTTATAACTGCTCTGTTTCACACTAATCATACTGTTTTCTTGAATTACTAAAATGTAGGTAAGAAACACTAAGTCAAATAAATCATGCATGTTCACTTAAAATGAAAATAATTATTTTATATTCTTTTCGAAATGAGAGTTACTGTTGGCCGCAAATGGCCTTCACAACGTCACCTGACAATATGGCAATGCACTCCAGCCTTGGCAGTCAGTCGTCTCATATTATGAGGTTGTAATGTCTGCGAAAGAGGATGCAGAGAGAGCTCGGGAGGTAGTGAGTCTACTGCCGACTCGCCAGAGATGCCGAGGGCGCCAAAGGGCGCATCAAAATACGGACCTGAGACCACCGTAAGGTGGGGGTCTTAGGCGTTGAAAGGGGCAACGCACCGCCCAACCAGCCACAGGCCCAAGGAGACAACAGACGCATTGTCTGTCCATACGAAGAAAGAGAGACTCAATAGTTCTCCCAGGAGACGAGGATAGGTTCAAAGCCCTCCGAAGCTGTGGCAGAATGCTCACGTGGTCATACGGCTTCGGCAAAATGGGCTAGAGAAGATCACTCTGGAGGTTTTAATGGTTGCGAGCCCCACATAACCTCTCTGAAGTATGCGGCAGGCATTTTCCCCTTCTAATATTGGGGGGAGGGTGTGGCGACTGGCACAAAGCCACTTCGAGGGCCGCGAGCTTCAATTTCGGCAGTTACAGCCGGGGTGTTTGTCGGAAGTTTGAGGCCTCGGTATGGTATTGCACCTAATAACGGCAGAACGTGGAATGAAACAGAGACTTCTCCGACCCTGCCGGCGGGATAGATGTCTGATGGCAACATTTTTTCACATTGGCCTGCTTGTGTTGAGATAATAGCCTTTTTAAATGTATTTAGTATATGATTCATAATGTATCTGATGGATTTTTGTCCACTGTCGCGGACATATTAATTTAAACGAGCAATTATATATTTGGTTTCTCAGAAACGGCTCTAATGGTTTGGTTGAAATGGAATTGAAATCATATTAACAGTGCTTCCTATTATTAATTTTATACAAATAAAAATTAATGTTTCAAAAATAAGATTGTTCAAGTGTTTGCATTCGTTAAATGAGATATTCAATGACAGAGGCGGCTCACAATTTTCTGTATTTAAACTGTCTTTATTTTTTTCTTTTACATTAGTACATTTTCTGATACCGTTTTGATGATAACTCTAGTAAATTTTACAGAAAGCTCTTCCAACAGAACGGGTGCAGTAGCTTAAGTTTAGCCAAAAAACAACTCCCATCAGAATGACCATTACTTCTTACCGCCGTTGGTGACAGTCTGCGCACCAACTCGTTGATTTGTACGGGAAGTTCGATGCAATTTTCTACTATCGGCTGCTTGCTCAATTAAATTTACTGTTCTGAAAACTTTTTGCTGCAAATTCATCCAAACGTTTGCAGCAGACTATGTTCATAGTAAGCTCGCCACCTAAGACTCGACGCAATATACAAAGATCAGCTTATAATGGGCATGCCTTACTATTTCCAGGGTCTACACGGAGAGATGGACTCCGAGCCTCATCTGTTCGGCGACTACATGTACGACGCCAATGGCACCTCTATCCAATACTTCCCGGTCAAATACCCCAAGACCACCAACATTGACGGCGTGGAGTACCCCGTCGCTTATGACATCGTTGAGTTGAGGGTTGAAAGCAACCACGGCAACCCCACCTACACCTGCGTGTACAGGTTCCGGGTGCACGGCAACCCGCTGTCAGACATCCGCAGAGCGACAGAAGACAGCATGAGACAGAACGAGACGTAGCAAACGTCCTAAATCTTCCTAAAGGAATTGAAACACCACGGAATTGGTTCGTACGAATGCAGTGTAAATTATGATATTAACAAGTGTTCAGTAATTGATAAATCATTCCCAGAACGTTCAATTAAAAGTGGCCTTATGTATAAACTTAACCCGATTTCATAGAGTTAAAAATCGTTTTAGCTATATTGTGAGATGTCAAAAGTGCTCTTGTGTGTAGTGTCGCCGACATGTTTTGACACTTAACTATATTGAATGCTATAAGTATGACAGTGGAAAGATATTAGAGTTCTTAAGCTACAGTTTAAGGATTAGGTTAGACGCCCTGTTCTATTGTGTCTAGGATTCCGTATGAGGAATATAGGAAAAAGGGACAAAGAAAATGGCTAACCAGTTGACCAAAACTTTTTTAACATGTAAAAACTAGGCAGCGTTTGTCATGGCCCTCGCGCCCGGCTAAGGGGTGTACGCGTGTAGTCGGCCGCTGTGAAACATATTTAATTTGTTATTTTATTTTGTTTGTTTACTATGAACTATTTAACTTTCTAAACTGTTATATATAATTGAAATAACTATTTATAACTAGCTGTGCCCGCGACTCCGTCCACGCTTATTATTTGTGAACCGATTGGAATGAAACAAACACTAAATGTTACAGGAAGCTTGCCACAATGCACCAGTGAAAACTACATTCAAATCGGTTTAGCCATTTCAGAGATAAGCGTGCACAGACGCACAGACAAACCGACAAACACAATTTTTTTTAAAATTATATTTTTGGCACAGGAAACAAGTACAACGTGTATAGATTGCTTTACTGAAAAAATATTCAATGTACAGACACGGTTCGTTTACGATTGTATTATATGTATAGATTAAAATCAGACAAACACCTATATTTATTAGAAACATCAAATGATTTTGTTTGATTTTACGTTAAATGATGATCCCTCTCTTTTCCTGTAGTCTTCGTGCTGATAATAGAAACGTCTGAATTCGGTTAGTTTGAGGTGATGTTAGTACAAACTATGTTGTGGCTTAGTTAAGTGAATAGTTGCTTCGGTCACTAAAAAATTAAAATTGAATTAGTTTCTTTCATAGATCATGGCACACATCCAATAAAATTATGTTAATGAAATCTCTTTTAGCGCACAACGCTCATAATACGCTTAGTGGTTCTGAATACTTTTTTTTAATTTATACGTAGATTTGTAATGTAAATTTAAGTTTTTTTTTAATGAAATATGTAATTTTTTTTAAACATTTTATAATTAAGTCTTATAAATTGTATCGTTAATTTAGAAACGGATTTAAATACAGGTCAGCCTATTTAAACTAACGGAAATGAAAACAATGAAATCATTCATGTAACCGTTATCATCTCCAGTCGAATCATTCCCAATCGTGTAAACAATTAGGAAATTATGATATTGTAGACAATTTTGTCTCGATCTAGCCCAAAATTAGGATTTTTTGTGTCTTGGATACTAGACAACGGCAGACGTTCTACTACAACGATAGATAACGACTTGAAAAAAGTTACTGTTTCTAAATTACGAGTACAACACGATTTTATTCATAGTAGGTTTAGTAAAGGAACTAGTCCACTTAGATTTTAATAAATTTTATGCCAATGTAAATTTAAGTGTTGTAAAGTGTGTGTGTCTCAAACACTAATTTAATGGTTAGCAAGATACCCAACGCCCTCACTAACGTTTTGAGAATCTTTTTAGATTTTAGAATAAGTTTTATCTATAGTAGCTAAGTCGAATCATGATTGTCACCGTTGTATGTTCGGAACGGGGTGAATAGAAGTGTTACAATTTTTGACCGTTTTACCATTTAATGTGCGCAGCTACACATGCACAGAGTGCTGCATAAAGAACTTCCCGATTTGGGAAACAAATGAAAACAGAACCAGACAACATACATTTTTTTTTAGTGTACAGTTTGAAATTACTGAGTTTAAAAAAAACATTGCAAATGGCAATCTCCAATGTTGACGCGCTGCTTGAGGCCTGGAATTGCGGCAGCTTCCTGGGTTATCGGCTATTTAAGAGTTTCCAAAGTTTGGAGGCGAGGTATACCCTGGCTCTGAGATAATACCAGAGATAAAACTCAAATTTTAAATAATTAAAAAAATGATCTTTTTTTATCCATAGCCAGTGCCGTTGATATATTAAAATTTCTTAAAAAATTATATGAAAACGCAACGATTGATTTCGTGTGCACACCTAAAAAGTGTAACTTACATAGTTTCATTAATTTTTGTATTCAAACCCATAATTTTGTTTTATAATGAGTGAAATTTGATTACTCAATGGCCTAACGCCCAAAAGTATAGGAAACGGCGAATAATGCTCAAAAGCTACTTGGAGCCATACGCGATAAAAACTAAAACTGTATACTTATATTCAAATATATTAAGATCAAGTCTCATAGCCTTTTTTTTATCATATAAAACTACACACATTATTACATTTTGGCAAATATATCTCCCCCTTATTGGCAGAATTCATTAAATGACCAAATCGTCCTTTTTTCCAAACTTGTTTCTGGACCAAGTCTGTACTTAGTGAATATTTACATTTTCTATCTCGCGATATACGCATCGTGTCAATGTGTGAGTAAAAAGGGAATGTAGACCAGCTTTTGCTTATAACGCTGATGCCAATAACTCATTTTGGTCAATGTTGTCAGTAATGAATTCTGCCAATAAGGGGACGATATATCCAATACAAGATATAATCTAAATTATTGTTTAAATTTAACCATGGTGCTAATACAATAGTAATATTGACCACAACATGCCACATTATACTATTCACATTCATTTGAAAATTGGACTCGGAAGTCGAATCGGTTCGTCCATGTAAAATAATTCGGCATTGTGAAAACAAAAGTGGCAAATATTTGTAGCTCGGACTAATAAAACATTCTGGCAAATAGATATCTTGTACAACTAGATTTCCATAATTTCAACAAGCTATTCACAATGCCAAATTTCATGGTCTTTTTTTTTTTAAATTCACACCGGAAATCTCATATACATCTATCTTTCTATCGTTTGTTGACACTGGTCCCCGATTTTATGTTCATATGTTTGTAATTTCTCATGTCTGTCATAATAAGTCTGTGGTAAGTGTTCTTTAAAGTGCTTGGCGCATCAGTGCATTCAAAGGTGCCTTCTAGAACAATCGTAATACCAAAATAATTTTTAAACATATATTGGTGTTTGACAATGATTATCAAAAACAAAACATTATTTTTCAAAACAATTTTTTTTATATATAATTTTATTTCCCTGGATTTTAAAGAAGTGACCCTATAAGAACTTGGATAAATATTGTCAGATTTTTTTTTTTCAAAAATATTACCATGTTTTAGTTAAAAATTATTTTGGTATTACAATTGTACGAAGAATGTACTGTCGCCCGACGCTTTACCAAAATATCGACTCGAATGCCTATCATTGTCAAGTTACGCCTTCATTGTCTAAGTTACGCCTTCATTGTCTAAGTTACGCCTCCGTCAAAATTATTAGATCACCCAAAGGTGAAGTCTATCTAAGATTAGATGTAATATTACATTAATTCTTTACCAATAAGCCTAAGTGAGATCGAGTATCTATTTTTTAAAGGTAATATCAAAACTTGGCGTAATAATAACACAAATAGGACTATACAAATGAATAAATAGTAATAGTCTCTTATTAATCTATTTATTTTAATTTATGGTAATATTGTAATATCTTCGAAATAAGACTTGTTTTCCCACTGATGTGTTGCACTAGTTATTACTTAGTATCTATAATATTTAAATAACTTACCACTAACTTATAAGTTACCACTAACAATATTTTTTAATGTTTTATAACATAATAGCGATTTTCTGAATATTAATTTCGTTATATAACTCTGTTCTTTATAAAGCGATAACCCTAAGATCATAAATACTAGAACATGAGTGATGCATTTGTTTACTTTTTAATTTCTTTACCCCACATTTTTTAAATCTCATTTACTAGACTCGAGCAATGGTTATCTCAACAAACAATTAAAGTCTATAGATAATCGATTATATTTTCGTTAGACAATGAAAAAGGCAGACGTCTCTTTTGGCTAATAATCAAGCAGGATGGCGATATATGTATGTGTAATATACATATACTATTATGATACATAAATATGCATGCCATATAATTAATGAGGAACTGCTTCTTAATAATACCAAGTTGACACAGTGTAAAATAATCCAAACACCTCGATTCTAATGTACTCATGATGCTTATTTTGGCATAATCATTAAAAAATTAAATTCCTGGTTTCGTCATTTTACTGCGACAATGTAACCTAAATTGTTGGAGAGTGGCTCCTTCAGCGTCTTGTCCTAACGAGCGAGCACCCTACGCTTGCATAAACTGGTAATCGTTCGGTATTCCAGCCAAATGTTAATACTGACCTATATCAACTTATTTATACTGTGTAATTATGTATAACACCTCGGCACAAGTCTTGAAATCATACGTTGTTATACGTGATACGTTAATATGTCTTGAAAATAAAAATAATGATGTGCCAGAGCGCTTCTTCTTCAAGCAGCCGAGATTTAACAACACTGAGGGGGGCGTCCATTAATCACGTGATGTTTTTCTAGAAACATGTTAACGTATGGTGATACGTGGTGAGGTTTTCGAGTTACAACCCCCCCCCCCTCCCCCCCTCACCTACCCAAAATCACATGTATTTTTGGTATAAACTATTCATGCCGTTTTTTTTTTTATTTATAAATCGTGCGCTCAACGAAACAATAAATACGTGATTAATGAACGCTCCCTAAGTGGAAGATGTAGTTGTTTCTGCAAGCGCCCGTAACCAACAAATGATGGGCACAAGAGCAGAGGCGCCGCTGTCCATGCAGTAGGAGTGCGTTACGTCATAATATTTAGTTACTCTGGGTTTTCCTTACAATCTTTCAGTCTGCCATCTTTCTCTTAGTGACTTTATGGTGACGTGATTGACTAACAACATACGGACAGTGTCAATGTTACTCCTAAACGTCATGAACGGTAATTTTTTTTATTTTTGAAACTCATATTTGAGCTTGTTCTTCTGTGGGACAGTACCAACATTGTTATAATAACTGTTCAATAGATCTCAAAAAGAAATCTATCAGATGGCATTATGAGTAATATGTTTGTAAAAATGGGCAGTAGCGCCTTATACTGTTCAATCTTATTTAATCATACGCATATACTAGGTATATACCTACTTGTCGTTTGGGCGTACTCAATATCTTATCTCAAACTACACGTAGGGTAGTTTATGAAACAGTCTAATTAAAATATGTCTACTGAAATCATTTTATCAGATTATCGTTATAAACTTTATTATGTAACTGTATGGTAAACTGCACGCGTTCGACAATTTCTATAAATTATGACACGATTTTTAACTATATTTTTAAATTTATTTATCACGTTTTAACTAACCCTATTTCTTTTTTTATTATACCTGCTAATTATGTATCATATAAATTTTTATGATGTTCGAAATAAAGTTTTGTGGAAAGTGATCTTTTCTTTTTATATGCTCCTAGAGTTAACTGGATTTTTATTTAACACTAGAATCCTGCCATGCTCAGTCGATGTTTGTTTGTCTGTTTGTTCGAGCTTCACGCAAAAACCAGCAGGTAGATTTCGAAATTATTACTATTTTCAAACTATTAGTCTTAAAAGTACTATTCCTATTTAAATAATGTGGCATGTTTTATCAAAATCGGTCTAGTAGAATTGAAGATAGTTTGATCCGTTTTAGTAGCCGCCGTTTAAGGTAAAAGTACGTACTGACGTAGTCCTTCCTAACCACACAGTGAGTACGGCATTGTTAACGCGCAATGGGGCCCTCACCCACTGAATTCACTGCGACCGCCTACATGTCCACATACCTTACCATGGACGCGCGCATGTTGAGGCGGGCTATCCATGCTATAAAACTCCCATTGCCACTTGAAATTGTACTCGCATCTTATGTTTGATGGACTGATTTCGATCAAACAAAGCTTAATGTTATCCTAAAATAAGCCTTATTCTGTTGTAATAATACTGTTGGAATCGACTTTTTAATAAACAGATAATTCTATAAATAAACTGTATAATTTACACATTTTGGGGACACAGGCGGTGTCCCCAAAAATTATAATTTTGCAAATAATTTTAATGTGCAAATTTATTAATTATAGTTTTATTATATGTATTGAACGAGCTTGGCACCTGGTTTTATTACAGCCATCGACTTCTTTAGAGAATGTCTTATTTCCACTGTATTTAAATAGTTACAATCAATAAACAGTTGTTTGGACACCACTCTAAAGTTTTAATGTGATTTTGATTACTTTTATATTTTTTTCACCACGCAAAATTTTACACAAGTCCACCGCAAGCCGCAAGTGGCGGAGACTCCTACGGACTAGAAACTCCGCGTGGGCCTACAGAGACATGTAAAACTCGCGATCATACTATAACTTCTGTGATAAATCTTTTGACACATTCTTTGAATGTACGAGTATGTTTGATTTGCTTTCCTACCACCGTCACAAATAACGCTCAACGTTCTGTTTTCTCCTTCAAAATGATCTTCTAGACACCGATGCTAGGTGATGTAGCAAGATGATTGTTTGTATCTACTTTAATTGGAGTTATTTATGTAGAAAGCAGCAAAGTGGGACAAAATACAAATCGAGCTGAAAGCATTTTTCTAATCATGTTTGCATTTCACTTATGACATATTTCAGTTGGTGAGATATCGACATGGCTGTCATTTTAAAATTAGCAATGTCTAAATTACTATGGCTATGTTATGAACTGTTTTATTGGAAATATGCCATGTGGCTGCTTTCTGCATGACCAGAACCAATTTGAAAAAGAAATCCTGAGCTACGATGCTAAGATAGCCTGCCTATCACTGTTTACTTAGATAAATATCACGTTTTAAAATTAGATTTACTACGAAAAGGTATCGGATACCGAAAGCTATGATTAAAATAATTATACCATTATCATCCACTTTTAGGTATGAAAAACTTAGATGCAATGTTCTTAATATGAATGAAATTGTGAAAGAAATTTAACATCGGAATCAGACGTCGAAAGCTGCAACCGCTTATCAACTGGGGACAACAGCGGGTGTTTAATTGTTATTCACACTACAATTCACAAAACTACATCGTTACACATGCCCATCGGTACAGGCGTCGCGTTTGTATATAGTGTATGCATCCCGCAGCGTCCAGCTATTTGTGGCGCACGCTCGCTTCAGATCTATTTTTAAACTTGGGTCAATGTCGGTCATTGAGCTTGATTCCAATTACATCGCAAGTTTCAGGGGCAATCAAAGACAGGTTAAATTTTTCGGATTTTTTTTTAATGTATTTTCATTATTTTTTATAATTTATAAATGACCTAGTAAGAAAGTAGTCTTATCCGTTTCAGCACATACAATCATCATTCATGGTTTTAAAAAAGATCCTTTGGCGAGTGCAGTACCGAGGCCGGCGGTCGGGTGCGCCGTCCCTATTACGATTTAATTACAATAATATCTTACGTACAATTAAATAACCGGAGATTACAAGCCTGGGCTGAGCAGCCGGCCGCGGGACCGGCCGGGCCACGGCTGCGGTCGGCAGCGGCGAGCAGCTCGCTTAGAAGCACTTCCTGTGCACAATTGAGGGGCCAGACTCGTCGTACTCCTGTTTCGAGATCCACATCTGCTGGAATGTAGAGAGGGAGGCGAGGATCGATCCACCGATCCATACAGAGTACTTCCTCTCCGGGGGCGCGATGATTTTGATCTTCATTGTAGAGGGCGCCAGGGCGGTGATTTCCTTCTGCATACGGTCAGCGATGCCAGGGTACATGGTGGTACCACCGGACAGCACTGTGTTGGCGTACAGATCCTTACGGATGTCGACATCACACTTCATGATCGAGTTGTAAGTAGTTTCGTGAATACCGCAAGCTTCCATACCCAAGAACGAGGGTTGGAAGAGAGCCTCAGGGCAACGGAAACGTTC
Source organism: Thaumetopoea pityocampa (assembly GCA_017165845.1). Taxonomy (NCBI): domain Eukaryota; kingdom Metazoa; phylum Arthropoda; class Insecta; order Lepidoptera; family Notodontidae; genus Thaumetopoea; species Thaumetopoea pityocampa. The sequence continues at coordinate 16,033 of WUAW01008461.1, read as the reverse complement.
GTTTCCGATGGTGATGACCTGTCCATCAGGGAGTTCGTAGGACTTCTCCAGGGAGCTGCTGGACGCGGCGGTGGCCATCTCCTGTTCGAAGTCCAGCGCGACGTAACACAGTTTCTCCTTGATGTCGCGCACGATTTCTCGCTCGGCCGTGGTGGTGAACGAGTAGCCGCGCTCGGTGAGGATCTTCATGAGGTAGTCTGTGAGGTCGCGGCCGGCCAAGTCCAGACGCAGGATGGCGTGCGGCAACGCATACCCTTCATAGATGGGCACCGTGTGGGAGACACCGTCTCCGGAGTCCAGCACGATACCGGTCGTACGACCAGAAGCGTACAAAGATAGCACAGCCTGGATGGCGACGTACATGGCAGGTGTGTTGAAGGTCTCGAACATGATCTGTGTCATCTTCTCTCTGTAACAAAAAAATGATGCAGTCAGATCGTGTTGTTCACAAAACAGGACCAGACAGTCGCAAATACTCGTCAGGCTGGACGTGGGCGAGACCCGATGCGCAGATATAATCCGCAGCCGTGCTGACGTTCCCTTCGCAGCCGAGAAGTTATTACTGTATAAAACAGAAAAAAGCGGCGACTCACCTGTTGGCCTTGGGGTTAAGCGGGGCCTCCGTCAGCAGGACGGGGTGCTCTTCGGGCGCAACACGCAGCTCGTTGTAGAAGGTGTGGTGCCAGATCTTCTCCATATCGTCCCAGTTGGTGACGATACCGTGTTCGATGGGGTATTTGAGCGTGAGGATGCCCCTCTTGCTCTGGGCCTCGTCACCGACGTACGAGTCCTTCTGTCCCATGCCAACCATCACACCCTGGTGACGGGGCCTGCCCACGATCGAGGGGAACACGGCACGGGGCGCATCGTCTCCCGCGAACCCGGCTTTGCACATACCGGAGCCATTGTCTACGACCAACGCGGCAACTTCCTCGTCGCACATTGTGAATTAGTCTGAAATAAAAAAAAACTGATTTGAAACGTACGCTTTAAAAAAACTAAAGTTTATTTTAGGTATTAACTATCTTCACATATTTCAAAATCAGTACATATCCTTATTGGAAACTAGTAGGTAGAACGCCGCGGTCATCGCTAGGCAATGCTAAGTGGGTGTTATAGTCGCAAACTGGAACCAAATAAGGCTGGGTGCTGCGAGATGTGCGAGAACGTGGCACAACGCACCACGTCCACAGTTTACACTCGCAGTCCCCTTTACCGGCCGAGAAAGTCGTTTCAAAGATGAGTTACTTTCTAATTGGATTTGCAACTGATAAGTTCAAACCGCCAATGAGACCACGCCCTACCGCAACCGACCCCGGGTGCGGCGCCCGGCCCTGCGTGTCACTGACCCTCACACACTATCGGATTTGCACTATTCATCACTAAATCACAAAACACAGATGTTTTCACAATAGACTTACTTTTTAATTAAATAGTCCTAATAAATAAATAAGTTATCTCTCTATTGCACAGCCTCGGTAACGCTGCACAACACCACAACTCGAGCTCACTTCGTGGAATGTCGGCGAGCGCGTCAGGCACACTATATAAATGAGGCTGGTTATCGGGGCGCCCCTTCCCCTCGCAGCCGACTTCTCCACCAATCGCGCAGTACGGCACAATACATGAGTTTTCGTGACCATATATGGTATTCCGCTGCAGAGCCTGCGCGCGGCCCCGCGCCCCGCACCGCATACCACTGATAGCGCGCCGCTTGATAACGACCAAATCTCGCATGGATTGAACATTGATCAACGGGCGCTTTAGTCGGGACGTCTAGATATTAGTTTTATACACACTATACATACGTATGTAAGGAAAACAAGTTTTGGCATACTTCCAAAAATGCAACCACCCCCTTCGCACGGCAAGCAGAAATATTGGTTGGTGCATTATCGACTTATCGGGCCATAGGCGACAGACAGATTTTTTATATTCCGTTGAGCCAATTTCCTGTCATCTAATTATTGTATGAAATATTGTTTTTGTAGATAAATGATTATTTCACTCTAACACTAACTCGTTAGTTATTTATACTTAAAGTCAAGTGATAAATTTTTGGGTAGTATTTAATAATTCCCTAAAGAATTTAAAGGTAAATTCACAGCACGTACCAATTAAAATTCGGGTACAATAAAATTATAACAGCAGCGTTTGCAAATCGTGAGAAATGAGCGCCGGCCGGTTTCTCTCTGTCACGCACCGCTCGTGGAGGTCGATTTGCTTCACTAGAACACGTTGTACGCCGGCGCCCCGCGAAACAATAGACTTGCCCTACGGACCTCTGTAGGAGCTAAATGATGCAAAAATTCTCTATTATTTACCAGTTTACAGCTATCAAAACGTCCCCCAAAATTTCTCCATCGATATTCCAAGTGACAGTTGTGAAACAATTGTTAAATATTCGAAAACAGAATCATTATGTTTTATAACTAAAATGGACTCGCCCGCACTCCCCACTTTTCGTACCCAACTGATAGCCTTACCATATATGGGAATCGGTAAAATCCTGGAATCTGATTGGCGGACGCCAGCAGCAGTCGTTGTAAATACATGGTGTACACTAACACAAACAAATGGTGTGCGTTTGTGTTCGTGTCTAGTAACAAAACGATTCCATTCAATACCGTTTTCAAGACGGGTTAAGGTGGCGCCAGACATGAAGTTGATATGTGTGAATATTTTTGAAGAGTGAGACACATTTGAACACATGTCGCTGCCTGCTACCTAGCAGGCACAAGCGAAGCTCACCTGAAATTCGCCAATAGTTAAGCTCAAAGTTATTGATAAACAACATAGTAACAACATAAACAACTACAATTTTATGGGCGTAATATGTCTACATTATTTAATACAATTAAAGAGACAAACGCAGTGTTCCATTTATTGCATACGAGGGCTGATCCAAAAGTAATGTTAATCAATATAAAACACAATATTTATGCTTAAAATTTGTTTTTATTTTTATACATAGTCTCCTAACAAGTCAATACATTTAGTCCATCTCTTTTCTAAACCTAAAATTCCCTTAGAAAAAAATCTTTCTCTTGATCTTCCCTCAACAGCGGGCATTACTTCGCCATTGTCTTCAAATTTCTTGCCTCGGAGGTGTTTCTTGAGCCGAGGAAAGAGGTAGAAGTCACTAGGAGCCAGATCTGGCGAATATAGAGGGTGTTCAAGCAGTTCAAATCCTGATTCTTGAATGGCAGCCATCGCAACTGCAGCTTTGTGTAACAGTGCGTTATCTTGGTGAAACAGCACTCCAGCTCGGAGCTTACCGCGTCTTTGTTCCTTAATCGCCTCCCGCAACTCCTTATTTGGTTTGCGTATTAGGAGCCCGCAACAGTGGCTCCCTTTTCCAAGTATTCTACCATAATAATTCCTTCAGCGTTAAAAAAAAACGGACGCCATAATTTTGCCCACGGAACTTGAAACTGAATTTACTTGGTGTCGGTGATGAAGCTCATTTCCAAGTCATGCATTTTGGTTGGTCTCGTGATCGAAATAGTGGATCCAAGTCTCACGTGACAAAAACTTTTCCCTATCAGCTTGAAACTTTCGAGATTCAGCCTCGAAATGTCGACTCGTTTTTTCTTTTGCTCGTCAGTTAATATTCTTGGTACCCAACGCGCAAAGACCTTTGTCATAGGCAATTCGTTAGCAATGATTCTTCGAATGCTACCATATGAGATCCCTGGGACCTCAGCTACATACCTGATGGTTACTCTTGGATCTGCCAACACAATAACTTAACTTTTTCGTGTTATCTTCGATTAGAGACGTGGATAGGTGTCCTTCGCGATTATCGTCATCAGTGGATGTTCTACCCAGTTTAAACTGCTTGGCCCAGCGTGCAACTGTTAAGTATGGAGGAGCAGACTTTCCACCAAGTCACCACAGTGATTTGGTGGAAACATTAGGAGACTCGGTGGAAAAAATATGTCTAGTCACTGTGGTGACTTGGTGGTAGACATTTTTTTTCAAACAGAGGTACTTGATGACAGCTCTTATTTCGTTTTTCTCCATTTTGATATCTTTTCGATGGTTCGTATTCAAGTATCTCCCGGAAACCGTGTCCTATTTATATGATTTTTTTATGGTGAAGTAGTGGGTATATAAGCAAGCAAAAAAAAATAGTTTTTGGATTCATACGAGGACGAAAAATAACCAATTATCATTACTTTTCGATCACCCCTCGTATATCGATGTATACTTCCAATGTGGATATTAATCAACCTACTAGCTATTCTATTTATTCTATTTTTTTATTGGTTCTGCCCGTGTTGACTACATACTAAATGGTTATTAGGTAACTAACTTATAAATTTTGCCTCTAATATCTACAGATTTAGAAAACTTTTCTACCTGCCAATGAAAAAGGTTTCAAATCGGTTCAGCTATTTCGGTGATTAACTCGGCCAGACAAATAGATTGAGAAGCAGACTAATATTTTTTTAATGGCTTGTATTTGTCACTGTGCATAATTACGAATTTAAATAACCATACGAGTTAAAAAATAACGTTTATTTAGAAATCACAATTTAGTTTAATTTATTTGTATAGATATGTATGTATGCATATGTATGCAACACAAACTGCAAAGTTAAAGGAAAATGACCAAAAGAACAAATCCTTTTTTTTAATCCAATTTTGAAGTTCGAATACAAATCTGCAAGACGCACACAGACGTTAATGGTGAAATGTCCTATATTTCAAAGTCAAAAAAGTCGTTCAAAGCAAATACAACCGCTTCACTAAATTTCGAAAAAAATGCTCAGAAACCGACAAGGGAGACCAAATATATTCAAAAATATCCACATGTAGTCCATGCTATATTTTACGACACGACTATACAGTTGCATATTTGCGTCGTGCTTGCACGCATGTCTGGCGCCGGGTTCATAACTTAATAAAGTTACAAAGGCTCTGCGGCTGAACAATATGACTAGAAGTTATATCTTTTTGAATTGATCCGTTAATACTCTGCATTTTTATTTTTACGTGGAATTTTTTGACTCATTTCTGAGTTTATACAGGAGTTTATACAGTAAAAGAAAATTAAAATGAAAGGCAACCTACATATCTGCCCATTATTTTTATATTGATGATTTATACTTGGCGAGTAAAGGAAAGAGCTATGCTTGGCATTTACGAGATAAAACCCGCAAAGAGATAATCCGCTGGAGAACCAGCCCCCACTAGCCAAGTTGACATTCGACAATCGTTGTTGCTAATAGAAAGAAAAAAAATGTATTGGAATGACACTTCTATTCGATAAGTCACGTGTGGCTTGGCAATTAGAAGTGTCGTTCCAATACATTTTTTCGTTTCTATTAGCAATAACGATTTTCGAATGTCAACTTGGCTAGGGGGGCCGAGTCGCCGACGGAGCTCAAAGGATTGCAAAGCTGAAGTGGCAGTGGGCGGGGTATATAGCTCGCAGGACTGATGGACATTAGGATCCTAAAGAGCTGGAGTGGCGACCCCGAACCGGAGAGCGTAATGTGGGTAAATACCCAACTAGGAGGACCAAAGAGCTAGTGAATCGCGGGCAATCGGTGAGAGCAGGCGCTCAGTGTGGCGACCATTAGAGGAGGCCTGAGTCCAGCAGTGGACGTCTGTGGGCTATGATGGTGATACTAGTACATACGTAGTAGGAGTATAATATACGCAAATCTATTATACTTAGCAGACCTTTTTTACGAGCGAAAGGTACTTACTACAGCTTGAGGTACTCTGCCCACCATTTATCCTAATTCTAAGTTAAGATCAAAAACTTAAGAAATGATCTCCCTAGAAATAAATAAGACATACAGCTAGCTATATTTAATAGACCAAATCACTTGTTTGTTGTTAAACTTTCATTTTATGGATTGTATGAGTGCTAAGTTTAATAATATTGTTAAGGTTACAAGCATGTAACCGTACTCTAGTGTTATAAACTGATATAACCGTGTTGAATAATTTTAAAAATGATGCAGTTGACCGTACGCATAGTCTCCAAATCTTGTAATTGATATAGAAAAAAATGCTCTTTTACTTAGTATATATAACTCAAACTTCGCAAAATGTCACTTAACGGTCCTTTATTGAACGGACGGGAATACTCCACTGTCCGTCTGAAATCTCTTTTACTCACCTACTATATAATTATGAAAGCCGGTCTCAGGAATGTCGGGGCACCCGCAGTGTGCCTGCATTGTGCAGCGTTCCGTAGTATAAATTAAATAAATTAAAATATCTGTATAAACAAATATGTGATTCAAAGTATTATATGTTGTTGATTTGAATTATTTTGTATAGAATTTATATTATGAACTCTTTATTTACCCAGCTCCTTCATGGTAAGTTGGTCGGCTGTAGTCGAGACTCAAGTCAAATAAAATACAAGATACATACATATATCTCACGCCGAGAAAAAGACTGAGTGAAGTGAATTCATAATTTTAAAGAAAAAGTTTACGTACCGTATGATTTATTGATTTAATAAAGAACATATAAGGTTATGTATCCTTATATTTTGGTATCTTCACTTATATTAGGTACTAGCTTTTGACCGCGGCTCCGCCCGCGTGAATGTCGGTTTCGTAATGTAGTAAACATGAGAAATCCAGAAACAATCATAGATTTATATAAAAAGCTATGGAACCACTTTTACTTGAGCTCTCGTACCTTAAAGGCTGCTACTAAAACAGGGCTCAAGCTGTATCTTCAATTCTACTGAAGCGATTTTGATGACACATGCCGCAGTATTTAAGTCGGAATAGTACATTTAAGATTGTAAGAGTTTAACCAAAATTCACCACTTGGTTTTTGCGTGAAGCTCGAATAAACAAACACACAAACAAACATCGACGAATTTTATTTCAAAAGGTTTTAATTAGTCGATCTGAGTAGTTCTTTTTTTGAATATCTTTGATTTACACAATTTGACATTTAATAATTTTATAATAGTATAGATAATACGCAAGATACATACATACACTCACGCCGATATCCCATAAGGGTAGGCAGAGACCATAGTATATACTACATACATACGTACAGTCACGCCTCTACTACTAATACGCAAGATCTAGATTAGAAATAGGTTAAAATAATCACCATCGTTATTAGCCAGTGGAAGTCCACTGCTGGACATGAGCCTCTTCCTTAAAAGGGAGGGATAATCACCACCCTTGGCAGGCGTCTTGGAGACCGCAGTAGATTTTGATTGAGTAACGGGATAACGTTGCTGCCTATTATCCCGGTGCACCCCTTACTTGATTCGCACAGCATCCACGGGGAGACTGGTGTCACGCAGCAGATAAACAAATATAAAGTAACAATAAGACTAATATAACACAAAGGATTAAAAGCCCTTAAAAAACTACCTCTGTGAGTTCTCAGTTTGTTTCAAATATAATATGGAGCCCTTTAGGGCTGTATGTACTTTCATTCTCAGCCCTTTAGGGCTGAGAATGAAAGTACATACATACACTCACGCCGATATCCCATAGGGGTAGGCAGACACTACAGTATATACTATATACATACAGTCATACTTCTTTCCCCCATGGGGTAAGCAGCGACCACTACTCTCCACCTGCTACGATCGTATAATGTAGCAAAGCGGATATCCGCAGCCCACACTTCGCCCCCGTGGGCAACGAGACGTGTAGGGTGGCGAACCACGACGCCGCCATTTTATAAGGTTCAAAAATAATTAAAATTCCTCATTGCGTACCCACGGCTTAATGGAGAGGAAAGGAAAAAGGATGAGGTGGAAAGGTGTATTGAACAAGGAATATGGAATTTAGGAAAAGGATTATAGGATATAGGATCCTACTATCTCGGAAGGAGTAGGAAGAAACAGTAGTAGCTCGGGAATGAAAGTGCTTTATAAATAACGATTGCCAAGGTTTTTAACTGTATTAATCTTTGACTCACAGGGCTGGATGTTTAGACAAAGATTCGATTGACCGTCTCGACGGTCGCTGGCCATGTCGCGGAGTTCCGCGTGACTCATGTCGGACGTGCGTACTACGCCGATGACTCAATGCCGCCGTTGGAGGGCGACTGCTGATTCAGTTCGTCGTAACTTACACACTGTGGTCTGTGACTCAGAATATTGTGATCATTTTCTTTATTACCAATGATCCAACCGAGTTTCAAGTATTACTACGAATGTGTACTTAACTTTAGGGGCTCTTAGTCACAGAACCCTTACAGTTCCGCTGTCTCCTTTCGTCCGTTTGTTAGTCCCAAACTTCTTATACAAAGCTTTGTATTGATCCAAACTTATGGTTTGGATCAATACAAGTGTACTTAGTTTTTAAAATAGTAACTATTTCAATACTAAGTATTGACTTTATTTTGATGCAATGTTATATTTTCCAATTTTTTGTTACCAATAGACTTTATTTTTCCCAAAAAGATGGCAACCCTGCCAGTAATTTATTGATAATCCATGTTATCCTGACAACAAGAACAAAAACGGTCAACATTCTTGACGGAACATGAAAACTTCATGCCCGCCCGAATACGTAAACATTTTTTACTTTTCAGTGAATTTTTAGAGTGGATTTCTTGAAGTTGGTTTTGTTTTTTGTTAAAAAATGTTTTATTTCTTGTTTTTCAGTGAATATTTACGTTCTGTATGTAACTTGTTTATCAAGTACGAATATGGGTGGATCTACTAAACGCGTTGCCTATGTGAGGAAGCGCCGTTTAAATGAGACGAGCGTAGAAAGGTAAAAACGCCTATCCCAAACTAGGAAATCCACATCCAAGGCATTTTCAAAAGAGACTAGTGTTAAATGACGAAGTTATGAGGTAGCAAATATAAAAAAATACACCGAATTGAGAATCTCCTCCTTTTTTGAAGTCGGTTAAAAATAATACACAAATTCTTTGAAAATTTCCTTGTAAAATATTTTTATACATTTCATAAGAGTGAATATATTATATGCGAATAGAAATGCTACTAAATCTGTTTGCAAAATGATATCATTATGGACAGACGGAATCAAAACTATTCGTATAACTATCTAGTTTACAAACATTACCCACGAACAATGTTTACAAAACAAAATGGTCTCCGATATCTTGATGATTAAATCTTCTTCGGTGTTTCGAATAGCCATTAGCATTAATGATATTATAGACTGATTGATTGGTTGACGACTGATTGATTCAAAGGTAGTGACCCTGTTTTCTCTGTTATTTAGTCGCGGGTTCGAATCCTGGTAGGGACAAACCTTGTGTGATGTGCACGAATATTTGTACGCGAGTAGGGCATGTTTATCTATATATGTATTAGAGTTTACCTATATAAGTAATTATATAACTCGAGTACTGAATAATGGTCTAGTACCCAAGACAAAGGGAATCCTAATTTGGGGCCAGATCGGTGTGAAAAAAATGTCACTTTTACTTATAATAAGCACCGTTTCAGCGAGCACAGTGGCTGAGATGAGTTCTTGACGTGCTTCCCGAGGCACACGGCCCGTCCCACAGAATAAATGTTGATGCAGCAGCTCGTATTCACAATAAAAATCTTATTTTGATGTCTCGCGCGGAATATCGTCATTTGAGGCACCAAACAATGGACGTCGAGCACTCTGCTGGATAAACATATAGACCTCTTCTTCTTTCTGGCGTTATAAATTCCAGCTTTTGGTACTATGATCCGCTTTAGTACTTAATCTACTCCACTTCGGGTTCTTCAATATCTGGATTCGCTATATCCAGCCCATGAGCGGTAGGTCGGTTTTTGCCGCCCTTGCCTCCACAGTAGTCAGTACTTCTATCTGTAAGACATCAGAAACTGTCTTATAGATTTTTTTTTGATTACTACTAAAAGGCAACTAAAAATATCGGTTCCCACAATTGCGGACCCTAAAATTTGCCACCCTAGTTTTAAGCCTATTCAGCTTGCTGGTAAATCTGCCACTGCAGCCAACACCTATTAGGATGGTCTCGACACATATTATTTTCTACCCATGTTGTATTTACCCAAACATCCGGGACTCTGGGTGAACCTGATTTACACTTGCTTTTCGTGGGAACACAATGAGGAACTTTAACACTTTTGAACCTTATAAAATGGCTACGTCGTGGTTCGCCGCCCGACACGTCCCGTTTCTCGCGGGGGTGAAAAGTTGGCTACGCATAGCCACTGTGCTCGTAACAAGTAGAAAGAAGTAGTCTCTGCCTACCCCAATTCTTCGGTGGTATAGTGGTAAGTATCACCGCCGGAAAGTTAGGGAAAAAGGCGTGATTGTATGTACTTACTCTCTCAATCAGCGCACAATGTGGCCCAAGCACCTCATTAGAGCCCCAGTGTTTGTCTGCCTCGTTACAGTAGTACGAACGTACATAAAACGCTACCAATATTACGTGCACTCTATTCTGTGACTACTTAACCAAACATAACAAAACATCTGTTAAAACAAACTTTGTTTATGCGCGACGCGTGTGTGTGAAACCATGTATTTGTGTTTTATGTAGAAACTATTCTATTTTTAACTAGCTGTTGCCCTTAACTCCGCCTTAATATTCCGTACATTAGGAACGTTTGACGGCTATTTAAATATTTGATAATACAAATTTTGGCCCTAATTTCTACAGCTTCTCAACTTTTACGCAGGATCCTTAAACATTTCCAAGGCAGTAAAGTACCTTAGATTACCCTTTAAAAAGTGCTCTACTTGTATTGATAAGTAAAATATTATCAAAATCGATTCAGCCGTTTTAGGATTTCAGCCCAAACCAACAAACTGATAGATAAAAATTAGAAAAAGAACGCGTATTTGATTAGTGGTATCGTGCACGTAAATGGACTCAAGAAAAAGCATTATTTCTAAAAATAGGGAGCAAACACTTCAATTTTGTTTTATTTAAATTATTTTTATACGAACTTCTAGTTGTGTCGACGAAAGGTCGGATTAGCAGTATCCGCAACGTCGGGCGTGTATGAAAGCGTTGATGGAAGTAGAAGAAGCGAAAGATGTATGTCGGGATCGTAGCATGTGGAAAGAAGTGGTCTCTGCCTACCCCAGCGGGAAAAGGGCGTGACTGTATGTGTTATAACAGAGGTTCTCAGACTTTTTTTTCTCATGGACCACTTTCAAAATGTTGCTGGTTCCGGTGGACCTCCTGCAGCTACATTTCTACCATATTCCCAAAATTCGATAAAAATGTGAAGATTTACCAACGCCAACGTAGATCCCCGTTGAGTCTCCCCTGGACCCCTGGGGATCCACTTGGACCACTTTGGGAACTAAGGTGTTATACGAACTTTTAACATGTTGAAGCCTTCACAATCATTCTAATTCGCTAATTATAATAATGATAATGTGAGGACGGCATAGAACCTAATAGTACATAATTACTCTGTGATGATAGGTTCACTCCATCCCCTCTCGTGGTTGTTATAAGAACCAAGCGGCAACACATCAACAAAGATTAAATGCGATCTCCTAGATTGAGGGACTGATGATAGAAAAGAGTAAACATTTTCCTAAATTGTATTAAAAAAGAAAATAGTTAAGCAAACATATAATTATTCCCTAAATGGTATTTAAAAAGATTTTTTAATTCGCTTTAATTTCTCTGTTTAACGTGCCACTTTTCATCGCCAATCATCACTGCGCACGGTTTTTACCTTACATTTGTTTCTTTTGTAATTACTCCGCGGGCATTATTAGTGTGGTTTATATCGAGGTTGGAAAGCAAACACGTAGTAAGTGACAAATTAGTGTTTTTTCTTTTATTACATCATTGGAATTTGTAAAATAAACTACGTCGAATGGTATGCTTTGGTGAAAAATTTTGGATTTGCGGATTACTACATTTATCCTTTCTAGCGTCGATATATTTCATATACAATATAATTACTACATATAACTAAATAATTACTAAGTAATGTACAACTGTTTTATATCCTCAATAAATATAATAAAATTTCTAATAAAACAAAACTAATAATATCCATGGAATCATAAGAAATAATGCATCAGCTAACGAAGGAAGCACGTCGGCGGGTCCGGTCTTCGGTCGTCACGTTGAATACAAACACTCCTCCATTGTATTGTAAAAGGTTTCGTGGGTACTTGGAATACATAATTTGTAATATTTAAACGTTTTATTTTAGCTTGACTTGTAGGTGTGAGTAATGGAAAATCTTAGAATTCAATTTTCACTCACTTCCAGACCGGCTCGAAGAGCTTCAAATTTTGCACACGTACGACCAACGACTGATTACATTACAATTCAGAAAATATTATAGATAAACGAAGAAAAGAAATTTTTAAAAACAAACTTTTATTAGTTGTTAATAGAAAAAAAAAAAGAATTAAAAAGTTAAAAATAGTTTTATTCAGATTAAAAATATTCTTATCTGTTTTATAGTTCTTAACATTAAAACGAAAATGAAACTCTTTCGCCTATCTCAAAATCATCCCATGTCATAGTTATATATTTTCAAACCTTGAAGCTTCATATATTAAATCATTGTCATTGTTTGTGTGAAGCCTCAGAATTGACAATGATGAGAGTTAATTTTTAATAAAATGGCAGACATTTTTTTTACCACCAATCTTCAGAGGTCACTGTCCTCTATATTATAATTAATCTGTGTCCGATGGCACTGTTATTTGGACTTAGAGTGGAGGTAACGTGGTGGTGACCATTCTCCCCATACTCTCTTTTCCCTCCTTCCCCCGCCCCTTCTCCCCTCTCTGGATTTAATACAATGGCATCCAACAACTGATACTTAGCCTACCTGTGTATGATTACCGAATGAAACAAATACTATAATACTACTTAATGAATTAGCTCGCAATCCAGTCGTTTCTCGATATAATTTTGTTTTTCGAAATGAGAAATGCTGTTAGTCTCATATGATCTTACAGCGTACAATAGAGGGAGAGTACAGAGTGCTCTCCAGTCATTGTCTTAGAGGCTAGCAGGGAGGGCGACTAGCACTCGAGGGAGGCTCAAGACTCAGTTTGAGCCGTTACGGAAGGGTATTATATTTATCAGGAGTTTCGGCCTTGGTATAGTACTGCACCTAATAACGGTGGAATGCTGGTGTCTGATGCTCCGACCGTTGTTTCGAATGACGTAAATAGTGCTAATGTGGTATCGTTGCGGTGTCCCTCAAGACGTGTAGGGGGCGCTGGTGGCGTGAGCATAGATCGTCCTCCGGTTCGTAATTGGGGGCGGCCACTACCAGCGGATCCGGATGTTGTGTCGACACAACACAAACAGCCGGGGCGCGCCCACCCCGCGCTGCATTGCAGATCTCTGTACAGAGTACCAAAATTTGCTAATAAGATCAGTACAATGGAACTTATTATTACACAGTCCACGTAACATAAACACCATATAACCTAGCCATATATTTCAACATCGCATCGACAATAAATCGACGAAAGTGTATAAAAAGATGTATGAATATGGATGAGGCGAGAGAGGTGTGTCAGGATTGTAGTATGTGACGAACTGTGGCCTCTGCCTACCCTTATGGGATGCCGGCGTGACTGTATCTATGTATGTATCGCGGAAATATTTCCCGATTGTAGGAAATTTGAGGGCTGAATAGAGATCGTTATTCCGTAGGAACCAAGGAGTGCTCCATAGGTGCCTATGATTACGAATCCGAATAATTTGGTGGCTCTTGAGGAGAGCGGGAGAGGCGGGCGCAGATGATGCCAGCGTATGCTATTATCGGGTACCTTGTCTTATCTATGATATGTCTACAGATCGACTCGAATATTTTATAGCGAGCGACAGCCGTGCCGTATGCAAATAAGAAGCTATTCATGTTATTAATGTTTTAATTTAACAATGTGGGACAGAAATTAATTGTCCATGATCACATTTCACGTCTGATCACACGAGCGAGCCTCGTTCTGATGCAAGCTGGCCTAGTTACTGATTTAGATTCTTACCGCACAGGCTCGCGTGATATTGAATTGAACCCTATTACAATTCCATAAGATATTTTTTTACATAAAAGATAAGCTTCATGATAAAGGGCTTTTAACAAAGGACGACCGGACGAGTTGTCCTTTTGTGCTTCGTTTTTTGTTAGCCTGTCAGCTACAGAGGTGGAGGCTTTTTCTATTAATACGCACCGAAGTACCTGCTAACTTTTGTTGGAATTCTGATTCAACTAAATTTTTAGATAGCGACACAGTCGTAGAACAGTGTTAAAATGGCTACTTTACACGAGACCAGTTTAAATATTTGGACTCTTACGTCTCTGGATATTTTTCCTCTAATGGACTTATAAATAAAAATATTTATACCTGGTTTAAGCTAATGTATGCTTTGTCCCTTTCTATACCATTACAAATTTATTAAGACTGAAAGGGACAAACCATAGATTAGCTTAAACTAGGTTTAGTCCGTGTTTATTAATAATACTGTTAATGATTTAATTAATAATAACCTACAATTAGCGTAGAAAAATATGCAGAGATATGTATATCTATGTATTAATATGTATTAATTTTCAAGGTTTCATTTGCATTTTTCAAATCCATCCAATTGAACATATTTAACATGCCGACGACGCCACAGAAATTCAATATTTCAAATTAACTCGGCAACCGCATGCCAGTCTAGTCGGGCAGACATAAGAGCTTGGGAGGCGGGTGCCGGAGTGCGGCGCGGGGGGGGGCGTGCAATCGATCGCGCGCCCGCCGTCGCCCTTGACCCTCGCGCGTGCAAGCGGGGTGGCGTTGTGTGTGTTGTGTGTGTGTGCGCGCGCTGGGCCGCAGTGATGAGGGGATCCTACCATGGCTGGCGTAGGTATCAGAATCATCAAATAGTACATGTAGTTACGTAATAATTATAGGATGAAATATTAATATTATAATACAAATATTATAAGTCGATATACAAATATTATAACATTCAGTTTAATATTATATATTAGTTTATTATGTTCCTATTATTTATTAGTATGTAAACTATGTAATAACTGTTTCGTTTTCTAATCTCATCCAGCATTTTTTTTTCGTCTGTGAATGCACCTACTTTTTTAAAGGTTGACTGGTGGAAAATGTCTAAAGCATTAAGTCCGCCTTTACATATTTTACAGTCCGCGACAAAAGTATAGACCACCCCCCTAATTTTGTAATATCTAATATAAAACTACATTTAGCTTGATGTATACTTTCGCACTGATATTGTTCATTTGTTTATAGTATTATAAATATATGTATAATTCCGTTCTAAGTAGAT
>WUAW01008456.1:12690-27176 GCA_017165845.1 Thaumetopoea pityocampa | reverse complement strand
TGTAAATGTTAATTTTAAAGTATATTCGGGTAAGTTCGGATATGGGGCAAGTTCGGCTAGTTCCTCTATCTTGCAATGATTTTTATTAATGGATTTCTTCATTATAGAAATTGCTTCATGATTTTATAATAGAGGAATGACTTTATTGCTCTATGATAATTAACAGATTCTTGAATCAGAAGATAGAGGAAGGGCTTTAGTCGAACTTGCCCCGTATCGTGACTTACCCGAACATACTATGTATAATTAATAATTGTGATGTGTGCATTTCAAGTAAGGTCAATATTATTACATATCAATGTGCACGATTAACAAACCTTGTCATGAGATTTAACATTTTTAAAAATCTCCCTTCTTCAATTTTTTATGTTTTTTTTTTAACAAAAAGTGAAAATTGATTTGAAGAGGTAATATTTGTAAATTTGTATAGGGCTAAATTAAGTAGCAACTAATTAAGGTTTTGATTCAAGGTAAGTGTTCAAATTAAGTCGCCTAACTTTTCACCGCAAAATTTTAATTTAAAATTTGACAATTTTATTGACATTTCTGTATTGCATTGGCCAGAAAGTGAGTGGAGGTATTTTCATGGTGTGGTGTCCCAGACCCAAAGGCTAGAATGTACACTGCTAGGAGTATGCAGTTTCATTAAAAAAAATAATTTAAATAACCTAGCACCACAGAAAAGAATTAGGGATGGTGATAGCAAAATAGGCATATAATGATATAGTAATTTATATTTGACAAATAAGAATTTGACAAATTTCTTACTTGTCAAATGTAAATATTTGACAAAGAAAAAAATTGTCAAATTTTTTATTTGTCAAAAATAAATAAATATATATGGCAAAGAAGAAAATTGTCAAATTTCTTATGTGTCAAATATAAATAACTATATTTAACAAATAAAATATTTTCAAACATTGGTTAATTAATTGAGCATAGAAATTTAAGCACAGCAACGTGGTTGGACATAAAAATGAATTAACCCATAACACACGCTAACGTATCCAGAGCTAGCGTGTCTGCTTATCCAGAGATCGGCTCTAATATCGGTCATTGTCTGATGATTTCATTGGTGTCGGATTATTGTATAATACAATTTTTATTAAGCCACTATTAAAACATTATAAACGGTACCTAAAAACTATGCAGAAACTGACAGAATTTATAAAGAAATTATTCAATTTCAAATATTACTATGTAATCAATCTCATAACATAGTCTAAGTAAATCCGTTCAATCGGAAACGACAAAGTCTATCAAACCATCCTAATTAACGGATATATACTTATAATACTTAATATTAGTAATAAAATAGACCATTCCATATAAAATCTCAACTTGGCACGAACCGTACAATGGCCTAACGTAATGCTACACAATATTTCTAAAATAAACATTTTCATTACACAAAAAAAAATATTAAAAAATGAGATCAATCGATGATAATTTTTAGGCTGCTCTCTTTGGAACAATTTATGGGAAAACGGACTTTATTTTCTTTTTCCTAAAATAAAATCTATTTTTCTATAACATCGCTGGTCCATTCTTCAAAATACTTCAAAATTCCTTATAAACACAAAACTATGTATAATATAATATGTACTTTAATGTATATTTATGGATATAACAACATCGAAAGCGGAATGTAAAATTGACATCTTGATATATTAATAATTGATTTTACAATTATTATGTATAATAACGATTAGTGCTTGTATAAATTTTGTGTTTTAAATTTTTTTTTCTAAATGTTTTGCTCACTAGAACAAAAAAATTCAGCTAAATAATATACTATTCAAATAAGTCTGCCAAAGTTATAAATTGATTAACAGAAATATTTTTATCTGATATAATATGGAAAAAAGTTTATTTATTTTATTTACAAATGTATGGTGATAATGTTTAAAGGAAAAACAAAAAGTCCCAATTCAAAAAGTGTCATTATACATAAATTACGAAATTTCTTGAATTAACAATTCTTGATTAGAAAAATATAAAATTTTTGTATTAAAAAAATAACTAAAAATATTTATCTACTTTTTACTAAAATGTTTATAAACTGTAGCAGCTAATACGCCATGGACCATATATATTATAATATATATTAAAATTCTGCTTCCATTAATACAATTATAAGAAAATATACACTTTATATGTTCGTTCGAATATATAAACACAACTTAAGTAAAAAGTCGTGTATTATTACGTCAGAGTATGAAAAAAAATGCGGATTATTTCAATAACCCTTTCAAATAATGCGCAGACAGAATCGCGTAGCTCCGGAATAAATTACGAATTTATTCAGATTACGCTAGAAGTAAGGTTACATTTAGTAGAAATATTTAATTACAATGATATTTTATTACATCATAGAAGCTATATAATATAGAGTATCTGTTGTATACATATATATTTATCAAAAGTTTTATAGTATTTAACCATCAAATGTAGCTCAAAACGCGAAGTTTATTTATAGTTTAAAATAATCCTGTAACTGTTTTTTTTATAAATTTCATATTTATCAACAATTAATTTGTTATGAAACTTGTGTATTAGTTGATTGTAAATTTAGGAAAATGATAAAACTATTCAAGTCACTACAATATTTTTATTTAACAAAAATGATTCTGGGATTTATTGACTAAAAACCGATTAGTCATTTCAAAGAAAAATTTTAGATATTTTGATTTTAAATAAAATAAAAAAAAAATTAAAACGCTTATTTATTGATAAATAATTTTGATTTTTATATACACATATGCCTTTTAAAGGCTGCTTGATTAATAAAACAAATTATTTATACAATACTTATACAAACAATTTATTAAAAATATTATTTGCAGCTAAATGAAATTTATGTATAAAATGGCAATCAAAAAGTTGCATAATATTTGGAACAAATCTTATTCAAAAAGTAGAATAATTAAAAAAAAAATCTGTATATTATTGGCAATATTAATAATAATAACATTATGTTGTTATAACATTAATTATTATTGTCAATAATATTCTACAAATAATATTATTAATTCATATTTGGATTATTAACATGATTAAGCTCGCCTTTGTGCATCGTATGGTTAAATATTGTAATGGTATAAATTTTAAGGAGTAATTTAGTGGAATATTGTTTTTTTTATGTATATTTTCATTCGCAACGCCAATGCTACACAATATCTTTAATAATAAAACATTTCTACTTAACAGACCGTTTAAAATACATTTAATTTTCAAATTGTGTTCACCGCTTGTTGCAGAACAGCTTCCATCCGAGCATGAATAGCACCGCGGTACAGATCGATCCTGAGACCTTGTCGGGAATCATCGACGAGAATATGGAACCACTGGATCCTGACTTCTCCCCATCCGGTGAGCCGTCCGTCTGAAATCGAATAAAAATAAAAATTAAATATAAAAATATCCATTTTTTTTATCATCATCATCATTATCAGTATCAGCCTGTGGTAGTCCACTGCTGGGCATAGGCCTCTCTCACGGCGCGCCTCTCAGCCGAAACATCGGCTGCACGCATCCAGTAGCTGCCAGCCATTTTCTACAGATCGTCGTTCCATGTAGACGAGAGGCGTCTTACACTACGTTTGGCCAAACGCGGTCTCCACTACAAAACTAGTATGCTCCAAGGTCGGTTCTGCGACAAATGTGACCAGCCCACTGCCACTTCAGCATGCTTATTCGAGACATTTTTTTATTATTATATTTTTTTATATTTATTTTCGGCACAGAGATGTTTTACATGTATCTAAATATGTCTATGTCTATATAGGAAAGATCTCAGACTCCCAAACTAGGTAAAATCTGTGACTTGGAAGCCAATATTCCTTTACATAAATACTTTAAACATAATTCATCTAATAAGATTTTGTAAATCATTAGGTAGATAATAATCTACCTAATGATTTACAATATAAAGAAAACAATAAAAACTATCAAATTGAGTATATGTCACGATATTTCAAATCTATTATCTATCTATACTGTTATAAAATTGTTAAAAATCAAATTTTCTAAAATCAAAAATTTAAAAACAAACTAGTCCGATCGATTAATTCAGGGCTTCTGAAACCGAAACCGTCGATGTTTGTTTATTTGTTTATTAGGGCTTCACCCAAAAACCAGCGGGTAGATTTTGATTAAACTATTACAGTCTTAAAGGTACTAATCCGACTTAATTAATGCGGTATGTTTCATCAAATCGGTCCAGTAGAATTTAAGATACAGCTTGACCCCTGTTTTAGTAGCCGTTGTTAAGGTAAAAGTATTTTTATGGCTTTTTATATAAATTTCTAATTATTTCGGGATTTCTATGTAGTGGAAAACCGACATTCACGCGGGTGAGGCCGCGAGCAAAAGCTAGTAAAAAATATAAAACAAAAATATTGAGTAAATACGTATTACAACTTAGTTTGTGTATTAGCAGATGTTTGTACATAAATGTTCTTAATTTAATTATTAGTCTTTTTCACAGGTGTACCCAGTTTGTTGTTTCAGAGGGTAATTCACCGCACTAGGGTGCAATTCATTCATCATCATCAACCTGATGTATTCCGATACTGGATATAGGATATAGGACATAGGAGTGTATGGCATCTAATGTCTACATATGATAAGAGATGCCTGGAAATCGCAGATGTCCCTTAAATAGCAGAACGGTACTGCTGTTACAGTTCTTCTATGCTAATGATAAGCTTGGAAGAAGAATGACACCGCGACCATAAAAATTAAAACAAACTGGTGCATCATGGCAGAATATAAAAAGATGTTTAAAAAATTATGATAAAAAATTAAAGCGGGAAAATTTTTACAGACAGTGAAAAATACTGACTGAAATTAAAACTAGTCGTAATTAAAAAAAAAATCATTTGGGCTCGTTTAAATGCTGCCTGTTTGTTGTGTATCCATTCTGCTATACGACTAAAATTATTTAGGTCATCATATGTAAATATATTTTATGTAAAAACTTTTTTTGATACATGACTTCGTAGTCATCTATCAAAAAAAAAAAAAAACAAATAAACAAAAGTGAGTAAATATTTTAAAAAACAAAAGCGATATATGCCAATAACAATAACAAACTTAGCATATCCATAAAGTTTGCGAACACTAAAAGCTGTAAGAGTTTCTAGCTAAATGCGATACTTGAAAGCACTTTTTATAGATATTAATAAAACAATGGTCCTATAAACTTTAGTATGAAACGTGGAGAGTCATTTAAATTATACGATTTGTATACGATTGCAGCTGTAATTTTTATTCATAGTCAGATATTTGATTTGTACAATTATTTTAATGAATCTGAGAAGTCTATTTTACAATATGTTATATATATCTAAGAAATGTATACTAAAATATTTAATTATAAAGTCATAGTGATTTTGACCCTCGATACTGATAGATTTCTGTTTTTCCATGAAATATGAAAATATTATAATAAATGTAGATATTTAAATATCCAAAGTGTGTTAAATATAAGGTAAAATTTATGAAACTTTATGAATGAAATACAATTAATATTTTTACATTTTTCTGTAAGAGATGGGACGGGTGAATATAGTCACCCGTAGTAGCGAAAGGGATAATTAGATGTTAGAATTGTTAATAAATTATCTTGGTAAGCGTAGAGATTGATTTGAATTTCAACCAATGATTACAATATGACTGTCTATTAATCATCCCCCCAGTCCATATTCGTCCCCAGTACAGAGACTACAGTCAAGGAGGGGGTAATCCCCCTCCTTCACTGTAACCTACACTAGGCCAGTGCGGTAGACTACGACCTAATGGTCGTAGTCTACCGCACTAGCCTAGTTTAAGGTGGTAGACTTGACATACCCATTGCGACCATGCAGGTTTTCTCACGAAGTTTTCTTTCTCCGTTAAATACATTGGTGTCTACAATGTAGACCGTACCTGAATACAAATAGTAACTCACTGGTACGGGACCGGGATCGAACCTACGACCCTCAGATCGTAAGCCGTGTCTAACACCACTACACCACCAATGTATTTCTATTACTGTCTATTAATAATCCATTAAAACTAATAATTAATCAATTTTTTTATTATTAAGAAGAGAAGCAATCCTAACCAAAAAATAAGATAAAATAAGTTCCGACACGATCTCAGTCGTGGAGTATAAATGACACATGGGTAGTAATTCAAGTGAGTGATACACTTGACTGTTTTATTGTAAGGATAATTTGAATGGCATTTTTATTGGGGTAAGAGGGGATAGAACATGTTATTGCAGCATTAAACCATGAATCGATATCAACCGGTATCGATTCATGGTTCAATACTGCAGTTCAATGTTTAAATAATATACTTAAGTGTATAAATAACATTAAAGAAATAATATGTCTTGAAATAGCTTAAAATAATTAATAATTAATGTCTTATAAAGAGAAATAATAATTATAATGATCATTTTAAAATAAGAATAGATAAATGGATAGATAGATAGCACAGATCATTTTGCCGTAATGTGAAATTTCATGAAATGGAATTAAAAAGGCCTAATGATTGGAGCCAGAAGAGATCACCGAACTACAGATAAAAGTTTACTATACCCTTTACTGCACCAAGGACTGAAAGAAGTTGCAGCAAAAATTTAGTCAAAGATTTCACGATGCTCCACAATGAATAACTGATTAATTAACACGAGAAAGATTTATGGAAATATATTAACAAGAAATACGTTATTTTTAAACGTAAATTTGTAAACATAAAATTTAATCGCTACAATATATTTGCTACAAAATGTTTGTAACAAACAAAGATATTTACAGATTCTGTTTGAGATTAGAAACGAATGTGTACTGCTAGTATGTCTTTGTTAATAGTCTTCCGTAACTAAATATTAGCTAGACACTTTTGCTTAGCTGGAACCTTATTGGCGTACGTGATAAGAGTATTAAATTCGTGTTGCCAGACTAAGAAACTAGTGAATGCGTAGTTAGAAATTTTCATAAAGCAACATCTAAAGTAATCACGTTTTATGTATATCAAATGCGTCCGTAATCCTTGAAAGTTTCACAAAAACTCTAATTATGATTTCAGTCCCGTTGAAAAAATAATTACACTGCATTATACTACATAGGGCGCACTAAAAATTTCCGGAACTGGCTACTTACATTAAAGATATTTAAAAACTAATTAAAAAAAAAATGGAACTTTTTGGCTTTAAAATTCAGTTTATTTCATCTATTTGTCATTTGTTTTTACATTGTTTCTAGGTCAGGGAGTACTTAGTATTTTCGCCTGTCCGGGAAGTATACGGGTACGCGACTCGGGACCCGAGGACGAATATGGATCGAGGATGGATGGATGATGCCTCAGTCAGCGTCCTTTGTGTGAATATTGTCCATGGTACCAAGGAAGCTACGAGAATACTTATACTCAGCGACGGTAACCTCACTGCTGATTCTGTAGTTGAGTTGAGTTGACACTCTCGAAGAGATTTATATTATGGCATACGACCTTGGTCCTTCGCTAGCTGCCACTCCTTGTACACTACTCTTGCCTTTGTGTGTGGGGGTGATGAGCTTGAACACACCATGATCATCAATGACTTTCCAGGCCACAAAACAGTATAACAGTATGGTCAGGGAGTACTTAGTCTTTTAGCTTGTCCAGCAAATAGACGTACACACGTACACGGGTAAGCCACCCCGGGTCCCCGAGCTACTACTGTCTCTCCCTTCCCCTTTCGAGATAGTGGTATCCTATGTCCTATAGTCCTTCACCTAAATTCCATATTCCTTTCTCAATACACCTTTCCCACCTCATCTTATTTCCATTCCTCTCTATTACGCCGTGAGAATGCAATGAGGAACTTTAATACTTTTGAACCTTATAAGATGGCGGCGTCGTGGTTCGCCACCCGACACGTCTCATTGCCCGCGAGGCGAACTACGCTACACCAAACGATCGTAGCAGGAGGAAGGAAGTGGTTTCTGCCTACCCCAATGGGAAAGAGGCGTGACTGTATTTATGTATGTAGTATGTACTATGGTCTCTGCTTATCCTTATGGGATATCGGCGTGAGTGCATGTATGTATGTATTTTTTCTAGTACCCAATTTTCTTGTCCAGTACTCAAGATACAGGGAATCCAAATTAGCGGCTAGATTGTTTACAAAAAGTGTCTGCATCATCATCATCGTCAGTTCATGCAGTTCCACTGCTGAAGAAGTGCCTGCTCGATAAAAAGGAACGATTTGCCGTAATCTTCACGCTTGGCAGACGTCTTAGAGATAGCAGTAATTATGGATTTAGTTATGGGATAATTCTGCTGCAAATTATCTCGCTGTGTCCCATGTGTACTTTCAGTATCGAAGGGAAGAGACCGAGTGACTCTATGCCAACACGATATAACAATATTATTGCTAACAATTTCAAACAATATTTAAAAAAGTTAGAATATATGAAAAGTTTCATACTAGCATTCTTTCAACTTAAGTCTGTTTACTGTCTATCTATCTGCTGATATAGCTAAGAATGGCCGTGAAGCATATTTATATATTAGTTGATCACACCTAAAACCTATATAATCCCTGCAATGACTACTATCACAAGATTTTCTGTTTGCATGCATTGAATTTTTGGCTGCAATTGTCTAAATCGTCTAATCTACGATGAAGAGGATTTTTTTGACATAGATATCAAAGATGGCAATAGATGTTGATTATATAACAGGATGATGTTGCTGCCCTTGACCCTGGTGTATATCTCAGCCAATTCTTAAAGCACTAATGGAAAGAGACGAATTGGTACTATCGTGATATCCGTACAAAACAGTAGAACCAACAGTATTGCCTTGCAGTTGGTATTTTTGTTTGGTTAGTTAGAAATAAACAAGAAAACAACACACAACACATAAATTTAGATTCCACTCAATTCTTACGACATATTGAAATATGGCTGCCTAAATAGATTTTTGGTTCAAGAGAAAAACCATATCCTTAAATTACTGCGAATACAAACAGTGCAAAATTTTCAAACATCGTTTAAATAAACAAACTCAGAATAATGTTGGTAGTTAATAATAAAATCAACACTATAAAATCGAGAACCTTTTAGTGAGGGCATAATTCAAAGCGATGCGATATTCCATCGCTCCACGGTAGCTTGTACTGTAATAAAACTTTATAACAATTTATGAGGATAAATGAATGAATTTTGTGTGGGCAATTTATTAGAGCAATTTATAGCGAAATACTATTGACTGAATTTACCAGCGAGATAAAATCGACAAAGAGGTAATCTGGAGGAGAATCAGAGTTACTGATGTGGTTCAAAGGATTGCAAAGCTAGTGGCAATAAGCTGGGCATATAAGCTAACAGAACCGATGGACGTTAGAATGGCGACCCTGAACTGGAAAGCGTAGTATGGGCGAACTCGCCTTAAGTGAACCATGACTTGATTGCGGTAGTGGGCAATCAGTGGAGTGGGTGCACGTAGCTCATAGCCGCTCGGTGTGGCGGGGCGACAATTAGAGGAGGCCTAAATCCAGCAGTGGATATCTGTGGATTGATATGATGATGATGAAGATTACCACTGACTGACCCACATAATCTCAGGAACAATAAAACCTACAGACTTGAAATTAGGTAGGTACGATGAACACAATTCAAAGTTTAAACGTTGTATGAAAACTCCACAAAAATCTTCCTCTAATAACATGTAGATAGGTATATTTAAGGTCAGCAAGTAGTTCGTCTTTTAGCTTATCTGGTAAACAGACTTAACTATGCGGGTAAGCGACCCCGGCCCCCTGAGCTACTACTGTCTCTTCCTACCCCTGAGATAGTAGTATAATACTCGTATATCCTATAGTAAGTACTTTCCCTAAATTCCATATTCCTTGCTCAATACACCTTTCATACCTCATACTCTTTCTTTTCTTCTCCACTAGCCGTGGGAATGCAATGAGGAAGTTTAACACTTTTGAATCTTATAAAGTGGCGGCATCGTGGTTCGCCACCCGATACGTTTCTTTTTCCGCGAGGGCGAAACGTGGGCTACTGATAGGCACTTTGCTCATAGTAAATGGAAAAAAGTGGTTTCTGCCTACCCCAACTCTTCTGTAGTATAGTGGTCAGTATTTCCGCCTGTCACGGGGGAGACCAGGGTTCGATTTCCCACCGAAGAGAAAGGGAAAAGGCGTGATTGTATATTTGTATGTATATTTATACTAGCTTTTACCCGCAACTTCGTTCGCGTTGATGTCCTTAAATACATATCAGAGACCGTTGAAAACACGATTGTATGATAACTGTAAAATATTTATTCTATCTCTCGGAGACAGTTAATTTTTTCTTCGGAATAAAGGGTACAGAGAAGGGCACACCCTTCTCTGTACCCTCAACAATGAGTGTACAAAATTTCACGATGATCAGTTGGGTACTTAAGGCGTGAAAGCGTAACAAACAAAGAAAGAAACTCATATTTGCATTTATAATATAATATTAGTTAGGTTTATCTATTTTTACAGTATAAGCTAAGTAGGGGGTCAATCCAAGACCCAAATACATGGCAAGTGGTCTAAAAGTTAAATAATGTGGGAGCCTCTGGTTTAAAGTTTATTATCTTTTATATAAGAACATGCTAAAACTAAGCATGCTAACTAAGCGGCAAGTAACAGTTAATTATTTATAAAAATTCAAATTTAATACATGAATATAAAAAAAATTGTTAAAGAAATTTTTATTATAATTCTATCAGAGAGATTCATGGACTGGCCAATAAATATACTTTGACAGCTTGAATAAACTTTCCCCATGGTATGCTTATTCAACGTTAAAACATTAACATGTGGCGTATTATCTACGTGGTTTATTTCACCCTAATTTAGGGAGATTAGAAACAGGTAAAAACACCCCTCCTACATAAAATTTGAATAAAAAAAAAAACAAAATCCTCTTACTCTCTTTACCAGAAATGCTAGTACAAATCTGTATAATTTTATTATGCCTAATTTTGGTTTAGCAAATTGAATACGCTACCAGAAAATTGCATGAAGTAGATAAAAAGGGAGGCACATATGAATTCAGTGAAGATAGAAAAGAGACGAATATATATTCAGATAATCTAGAGACAAAGCATCAGTCGCAAGGAATCGTTTTTATTTGCATACATATTAAAAAGTGAATAAGTTGTTTTTACTTTCGCTTGATTTCCGAGAATCTTTAAATTCTTCTACGTTCTTCTTCGTTCATAATTTTTTTTCATAAAAAATTGATAATTATCTGATATCTTAAACGTGGTGTGGTATTATTAATTTTATTTTTATTTTTTATTAAACGTCTTGAAAGTGAAAATAGCTTACCCCCTGAATTTTCACTGAATGTCAGCTATAGTTCCATTGACGAGTGTCCTAGCCTTCTTTGGTTCCAGGGAGACTCTTTTTCATATATATGTATGTGATTATTTATGCATACGAGCGATAATGGCCATGTCTTAAGCTAACAAAGTTAGACTTTGACTTAAAAAAACAGTCGAATTAAATGTCGAGTGATTGCAGTCTAGATAAATGTGACAATTATAGTATAATTTTCAAGAGACAAACACACACACACACAACGCGCGCGCGCGCGCGTGTCCGAACAAACACCGGCAAACACACACGCACTCATTTTTTGTACGTTTTCTTTAAAATTACATATACTATTATAAAGTTGTTAAATGTCATATTTTGTAAACATATTAAAAAAACTACTCAGATCGATCAATTAAAGACTTCTGAAACCAAATCCATCGATGTTTGATCGAATTTTAGGCAAAAACCAGCGAGTAGATTTTAGTCAAACTATTATTTTAGATTTTAGTCTTAAAGGTACTATTCCGAATTAAGTACTGCAGCATGTTTCAACAAAATCGGTCCAGTAGAATTGAAGATACAGCTTGATCCCTTTTTTAGTAGCCACCGTTAGGTACGAGAGCTCAAGTAAAAGTGGTTATAAGACTTTATATATAAATCTATGATCGAGTTTTCCATGTAGCGGAAAACCGACATTAACGTCGCAAAAGCTAGTACATAATAATAATTATAAAATGCAAATCTATCAGTAAGTACACAACACTAATCTTAGCCGTATAAGCGTTATAATAAAGAAAAAGCTTTTGAAGTTGAAAATACAATAGGTCGTTCACCATGTTACGGCAAATCGTTTCAAAGGGAATCTGCAAAGCGTATAATTTTTCTTAATACCTATCCTGCTACTGTAAAAAACCATTTGTTTGTAACAATAGAAACGTAACCGTATAGATATCAGGAATAGAGATCATTTTATATTGTTTGAATTTTACAATGCAATCAGTAAGGTTATTTACATTGTCGCATAAGAAAAGACTCCCTTTCGACGTTAAAAGCAGTTCTATTTAAATTTGTTTATTTTTTCGTCAAGACAAATCTACAGAATATAACGTGTTTGGTGTTACATAAATTAGTTTAAAACAATTTTATTCGGATTATTTGATTCTTAGAAAACTATTTTTATTTTTAATTTTAATAAACACGTATTAAATACAATTAATACCTTCTATACCACAGGTCCGCACGGCTTTATTTTTGAAAACTTGTGAGTTATTTCCGAAGTAGTTTTAAAAGTAGATCTGAGATCTCAGAGACGACCCATCAGGTCAAAATTTTGAGATATTTGAAGTTGAAAAGCATCTTGGATCCGCCATTTTGATTTATCAAAATCTGAGTTCAGAAAAATTTAAATATATAGATTTTCATGATCAGAAAAAGGTATGGCTCAAAGGTTACCAACGGTTGCAACATATGCTAATCAAATGAACATGTCCTCTTAAAATGATCATAACTCTTGAAGGAAAAATCGTAGATGACTATTCTAAAATAGATTTCAATTGGGAAGAGTAGTAACAGACGATACAATTACTAAAATAAAGCTAAAAAATTGTAAAGCTTGTACATATTCATAGAAGTGTCCCAAATCGACATTCAGTACATAACGTTAAATGTCTCAGTATCTTGATGTGATGGGTCGATTCTCAGCTCGATTCAGATTTAATGCCTAAAATTACTTCGGAAAAATATTTTCAGCTTTCCAAGAAAAAAACATTGCTTTTTTTGTAGACAATTTTTTTAAACACAACTCCCGCATTAGGATTAATTCCTGTATCGCGGGCACTTTTACAAACATTCAAATAACGGGAACACAGAACACCCAGACTTGGAACAACAATTTCTGATTTACACAAAGTTGTTGTCCCGTGTGGGGATCAAACCCACAACACTCGACAGCGTAGTGGACGCTTAAACCACTGCGCCATCCTTTTGGTCAAATTATTGTTTTTAATATGTATTCCTTTCAATGCACAATGTTTCATCATTCAGATAGAACTGACAATGTAACAGATATAACAAAGAAATGGAACTCCGTATGGAAGTTTTATTTACAGATAAACGTGATGCGATGACAGTATCGATACGAATAATTCTAAGTTATGACTTTTGAAGTTGGAAAATTTATTTCACTTACGCCTTTATCGACTAAGGGCTGATACAGCGTAGTATTTAAAAAATGAATTAACCATTTTGAATACTCCCGTGTATGTCTATATAATATATAATGTATGAACTGAAACTTCCTCAGATAGGGTGGGAAAGAAATTTATTAAAGTAGTGAATATATGTACATACATACACTCACGCCTGTTTCCCATTGGGGTAGGCAGAGACCACTTCCTTCCACCTGCTACGATTGTTTGGTGTAGCAAAGTGGGTATCCGCAGCCCACATTTCGCTTCCGCGGGCAATGAGACGTGTCGGGTGGACCACGACGCCGCCATCTTATAAGGTTTAAAAGTATTAAAGTTGCTCATTGCATTCCCACGGCGTAATGGAGAGGAAAGGAAATAGGATGAGGTGGGAAAGGTGTATTGAGAAAGGAATATGGAATTTAGGTGAAGGACTAAGGAATATAGTAGTGAATATATTTTTTTTAATATATATTCTAGACACTTTCACACATATTGATCTGGTCTCAAACTAGTATAACCTGTGTCTCGGGTACTAGATGATAATAAACATACTTACATACTTATATACATATTTATAATAAATACTAATATGTATTTAAATAAATACGCTCATTACTTTGCATCCGGGCTCTCCTCGTGGAGTGACGTAACTGGCACTTTCACGGGTTCGTAAATTGAACACACTTAACTGCATCTTGGTAATAGTGAATATAATAATTTAATAACATAATTGGAACATAATTTGAATCTACTGCGGGACTTGGGACTTCTCCTTAAAAAAGGAGGAATTTGCCATATTCCCAACGCTTGGCAGGCGTCTTTAAGAACGCAGTAGATTTTGATTGAATCAAAGGATAACGTTGGTACTCGTTATTCTGGTACATACTCTATCTATCTATATATATATATATATATATATATATATATATATATATATATATATATATATATATATA
>WUAW01008441.1:12168-41209 GCA_017165845.1 Thaumetopoea pityocampa | reverse complement strand
CGTAGGGACGATCTAAATACTCAAATAAAATCAGTGAACAAAAGAAAATACACACGATGAAAAAGGAAAAAATAAAAATAAGTGCCCGAAAATAAGACGGCTTAAAGGTCTCGCTACCAGGCCATAAAATCTTAATAAAAAAAAAATCTGTGGAGTGGATCATAGTCACAGACAGAGTCGATTGCAAAGATTGATATGTCAAATGATGTTTATTGCTGTACTAGAATCAAGAAGGAAAGAAGGAACTAGAAAATCAATTTTACAAGCTTTGTCATAGTATTTCACACGTCGGTACTGTTTAAGTCGTCGAGATAGTAACATATTTTATCAATGGTTTAAATACTTTTTCTTATTAAAATAATAATATCTTTCGCTAAAGCGTTTTAAAATAATGCCACGAAGTTATTATAATTATTATAAATGAGTATTTCCGACTTTAATTTAACCTGGGCGGACGAGCAAGGTATGTGGGTATATATTTGATTTATTATTTACTTGTTTAATTTTGTTATAGTTTTGTTAGATTCTTCTATACAATATAGTACACAAATGTGCTATTACAATACGTACTTAGGTATTCATTCACATTTGCATTCAACGAAATTGATCACTATCAAATTATAAGCCTTTAATACACAGGGCCTCAAGCTTTTTTTGTCTTGTAGACAACTTGTAATGATTTTTACTTTTCGGTAGACGCTCAAATCGTAGTTAATATAAAATTTTTGCAAATTTATGAACATCAAATGTGATTTTGACAGTTGGCGTGTAGGTTGTCGACGATCCCCGGGGGTCGATACAGACCCCTTTGGGTATCAATGCATTAATATAGATATTTTTAGAGCCATGCTAGACTTATCGTCAGTCTAATACATAATATTTGTAAATATAAGATAAGCAAATATAAAGTTTACAAGGATTTAAACATTGTTTTACACACATACGCATATACAGACACACAAGAACACATGTGCATACAATGGATAGGTTCATATTGAAATATATGTATTATACATATTTTACAACCAATACAGAAAATATTTTCATTATTATTTAATAAATGGGCAGTATTACAATATGATAATCACTTTAAAAAATATTACAATATATGTATGTATATTATAGAATTTTCTTTCTTTTAAATCAATGGTTGCTGTGGATTGAAATATAAGTCACTGTATAATTTCCACTAGTCTTGATCAAATTCTAGGAAGAATTTGATTTGTAGGAACAATCTCCCATGTAATTAATTTATCACTTGTCTCTAGTTTCTTTTCCTTTTTATGGCAAAAGATTTACATTATTCATTTATTCAAGACTTGAATTGTATTTTTTTACATCATTATACATCTATATCTTATAGAACAAAAATGATGTGGAAAGTTTTATCTAATGTGTTAGGAGTCCATTTACAAAGGCAGCCATTTCAATATTTTTATTAGTAAATTTTGCACATAGTCTGGAAACTAATTCGATTTGTTATGACAAAAAAAATTTCAGGCATCAAAATGGATTTGGAGTATACAAGCAAGTTTGAAGAGATGAAGAAGTATATTCCCCTTCTGGAAAATATGATCAAAAAACTAGAATCTACGAAATCACCTGTGAATCTTCGGCAGGCGCAGCTTGATAAAATAAGGTCTTTGAGAGACCTGCTCTTGGACAACAAAAAAGGGTCAGTAATATAATAATTTAATATAATGTAAGGTCTGAAACATTAACCTTTTGCACTTGAAGTTCTTTTTTTCATTCAACTTGAAGCAATTTCAATGGAAAGAGCATATTCACATATGTATGTCTTTTATAACTGATAATTTAATAATGAATAGGGTGGTATCTGTAATATTATAATCAAAACAACTTCTTAAGTATCCAAAGGGAAGTCACAGGAAAATTTTATTTACTGATGAGAATTTTTTACTATGGAATAATATTTTAACAAGGAGAATGATGGTGTTTATGCCCATGCTTATAGAAGCTTCTCAATTAGACAGCAGAGTATAATGTGGCCATTATCCGACTTCAGTGATGGCTTCATCAAGGAGCGACTGAGCTTCTAGAGTATTGTATCTGTGTATTAAGATATAATTCTTCAGAAGGTGGTTAAACCTCTTACTAAAATCATGTTCTATAACCAAAATGGACCTTTCAGCAATACTCAGCACCAGGTCAAAAAGCTTGACCCACTCAAGCATGGTTGGAAACTAATGTTTCTGACTTCATCATAGCTGAAGACTGACCATCATCAAGTCCTGATCTTAATCCACTGGATTATGATTTATGGTCAGTTTTAGAGAGTATGGCATACTCTAAACGCCATGATAATTTGGAGTCCCTAAACAATCTATAAGATTGACAGTGAAGAATTTTCCCATTGAGAAAGTGCATGTTTCAATTGTTAACTGGCCTCAACGTTTAAAGGATTCTGTTAAGGCTAATGGAGATTAATTTTGAATTAGCTTCATATTTTTGTAATCCCTACTATTATAAAATTGTTAAATGTCAAAATTTCAAAAATTTAAGATATTTAAAGACAAACTTCTCAGATGGACTAATTAAGGGCTTCTGAAACCAAATCCATCGATGTTTGTTTGTTTATTTGTTCGGAAATCAGGCAAAAACCAGCGGGTAGATTTTGATTAAACTGTTACAGTCTTAAGGTACTATTCGGACAAATACTGCGGCATGTTTCATCCAGAATTTTTTTTTGGTCCAGTACAATTTTAAAACAGTTAGCGGGTAGATTGAAGATGGATAGTACCTTTATGATTGTAACAGTTTAGAGTATTAAAGGTACTGTTTCGACTTAAATACATGTTTATAATGGTTTTTACTTAAATACATGTTTTAATACATGTTTCATCAAAACCGGTCGAGTAGAATTGAAGATACAGCTTGATCCCTGTTAGTATCCGCCGTTAAGGTACAAGAGGTCAAGTAAAAGTGGTTATGAGGGTTTTTATATAAATCTATGATTGTGTCGGGATTTCTCATGTAGCGGAAAACCGACATTCACGCGGGCGGAGCTTCGGGCAAAAGCTAGTGCTATTATAGTAATGTATAAACTAACGCACACTTTAGTAATCTTGGTAATTTTTCAGATTAGGTCCACCGAGGCTTATCCAATAGAAAAAAAAGATATTTTCCTTGTAAAACTAAGTGTATAATACATATTTATACCTTGGTATATTGTTGATAATTTCACGAGATCAAGTACAATTTATAGCAGAGATTAATCTCTTAAAATATCGTCGAGATCTTGTGAAGTGAGAGATCTCGCGAGAACATGATTCTATTCCTTAATTTGCTAGTTTTAATAGATTTACTTGTATGATTACAAGTTATTTTGGTAATTCTCCAGATTAGTGACCACTAGGCTTATTGACTTTAAATACATTTTCGATAGAGGATCCGCAGCTATAGTAAATTTTAAAACTCTCATTTGGGGCAATCGACACTTGTGTATTGCGTGCCGTGGCACGTTCGCTTCACTCGCTCGGCTCGTGCGTTTTCTACAATGAAATCATAAGTGCTAAAATAAATATGGCGGCTTCCATTACGATGCTATTTTAAGACATTTAAATATTTTTTTCTCAAAAGTGGTTGAATTGCCCCAAATGGGAGTTTTAAAATTTACTATAGCTGCGGGTCCTATATCGATTAAAATTTATTTCAGGCTAATAAACCTATGTGTCACTAATCTGCAGAATTCCCATTATTTTTACTTCTAATATTATTAATTCTGGTTCTGGTCAGGATCTATTGCTGACACATTATACTCATTGTTCGCGTCTTATAGCATCCTTAATAGGCTGTGAAAAATGGATATTTATATCCATATTTAGTATGACATTCCAACCATTGTTTGCATAATAAAGTTAATCTGTACTAAAATATTTGTTCATAAAATATTAAAATGGGTATTCCTATCTAAAGAACCTATCTAAAGAATGTTGCTTGTTGCTATCATATAAGCAGTGTCATAATAACAGTGATACATTCATTATAAATGGTGTACAACTAAATCAGCTTGGATACACTTTTGCGTTAACAAATTAATTTTTTATAGGTATGTATATATTAAACGTAATTTAATATGTGACTAACTTCTAACGTTACATATAAGCAACTGATGCGAGAGTAAGAGACACGTGGTAGCTAGCACGAACTGGTTCATTCCAGTTTCAGTTGCTGTGTGTACAGACACTACTACAAATGCAAAAAATTCTCCAAGCTGATTTATCTGTAGCAGTGTTTATTTTAGTTTACTTTTTTAAATTTCACAACCGACATTTAGCTTAGTCGTGTTAGGATTAACTATGAAACTCATGCATTCTTTTGACATAATGTCTTAAGAGATTTTTTTTATTCCAGAATGAACTTAGAGATCTTATTGAAATGTGAACAAGTTCTGATTAATTTGTATGGCAAATTAGAGCAGGTCAGTATAGTCACCCAAATTAATATATTTTGCTATGAAATATGATTATACAAGAAATTATATTTATTTACAGAACAAATTGTTGCCTGTTGCGAAAAAAGGGGGGTCGGAGTCTGAGTTTTCTATCGATTCTCCCACACCAAAAGAAAAATCTGACTTAGAAGCTGCAAGGAATAAGCTAAAAGTGTCTGAAGAAATAAAAGACACATTACCTGAGATTGCAAGAGCTTGCGAAGTGCAGGAGGAATGTACCTCGGGTCCTAAAGAGCCAGCGCTTTTTCAAAGAAGACCAAATACCTTTCTATTATCTCCATCAAACAATTATCAAAGAAAAATAATTGAAGAGACTAAAACATCTGAGATCTCAAAACCTAAACGAAATTATACAAGGGTTTTAATATCTCCGGAAAATAATTCTCGTAGATCCTTCGACAATTTGCGGGAACCAATCAATCGAAGCTCTGCATATAGGTCTCTTTTCTGTGGACGCTCCTCTCGCAAATCCCCGAAAAGTTATTCTCGTGAAAGATCTTGCTCCTATTATAAAAGTGAAAGAAGAAAATCCTCTAAAGACTCATGCTCACGAAAGTCTTTTAAAGATACACGTTCATCTTCTAAGGCATCTCTTTCACGAAAATCATTTAAAGAATCATTTTCACGAAAGTCGTACATGCATATATCTGACGTAAAAATGAATACCAACGATACATTGCCGGGAATTGTTAAATGCAATAGGGATGTAGATATGGATGTATTGGAGGAATTACGAGAACAAATAATTGGGGAGTTGCAAAAAACCCCCAGTCTTGATTATGCATCTGAAGTATTAGCAAATTCTGATGTAAATAAACTCGAGTTACAACAATCGGAAAATGAATTAATAGAACTCTCAGACATTTCTGTGGATAGTGTGGAATATATTAGTGACCAAAAAAATGTGGACCAGTCTGAAAAGTTATTAGATAATGTTAACAATGACGTTCAAATATGTCTGGTTATCACATCGACTAAGAACCAAAGCGATAATACACCTACTGTTACCGATAATTTAACTAAGAATGATAATACTTTAACATGTAATGATTATAAATGTAAAGAAAAGCCTGAATTAAATGTTGGGGATATATCACATAATTCAGATAAATTACAGATAAGTAATAAAATGGTTGAAACGCATTTAGTCGAGTCTGAACATAACTTGGTGCTATCCCATTTGGAAAATAAGCTTGATATTTCATCAAAGGCTTCAGATAATTTAGATAACTTAGATTTACAAAAAAATCTAAACATTACTCAAACACAATCAAAAGCTACTACAATTCCTTTGAATAGTACTATGGATTCAAGTGAGGTGTTTGTAAGCACATTTGAAAAATATACTAGTGAAATGTTGGAGATTAAAAAAAATATTCATAATACACAAATTCAACCAAATAATATTGAGCATGCAGAAATTACAGAAGAATCGTTAAACAAATATAACGCTACTCCCGTGGTACTCAAGAATAACGAATTCAGTATTGAGGAAAAATTAGAACAAATGGAAGGTTCTGCAGAGACATTGCTATCAAAACCAACAGTTACTCAAGAATATACTGAAAAAATAATTCAAGCACTTAAAAATGAAATACTTGGTGAAATAGTATCTATACCAGAAACTGCAACGATGACACCACGTTTACCTATATCTAAAGACGTTAAAACAACTAGTGTGCAAGAAAATATGCACAAGAAAAGAATATCTTTCGAAAAATACAAAGAGAACATTGCTAAACTTACAAAACCGCATTCATTTCCAAACAAGTCCAGTCACACCGAAGTAATTGCCTCAGTTAATGCCCCAACCAAAGCTGACATAGTAAATAACTATGTCGTAGATATGAACAGTTCAACATTTGCATCATTTACTTGTAACATTTCCTCACCATTTAGCAAAGGGATTCGTGACCCAAGTGCTGATGCAATATTTAAAGTAGCAAAAAATATTGGGAGGTTCAGCGAAAACATTATGATGAATGATGATC
Source organism: Thaumetopoea pityocampa (assembly GCA_017165845.1). NCBI lineage: Eukaryota > Metazoa > Arthropoda > Insecta > Lepidoptera > Notodontidae > Thaumetopoea > Thaumetopoea pityocampa. The sequence goes on along the minus strand of WUAW01008441.1, from coordinate 34,744 downwards.
AAAAGATACCATTTTTAGATTCTTGTGAAAGTTTAAGTAGTAGTGGAAGTGTTCAAGTATCGATTCCATACGCAATTCAGCCTAAGCAAACACCTATTGCTTCTACAGCAACTTCAGTTGTGACACATCAAGTTCAATCATACAAAATAACCCAGTGTTACCAAACAGGAGAGATACAGTTGTGTGACAATGTTGATTCGAAAAGTAAAAGTTGTAGTCGAAAATGGGATTTAAACAATGTGAGCAGTAATGATATTCAAGAAGACAAAAAACGTATCAGCAAAGCAGACTGTCCACAAACTTCACTTTTATTTGAAAAGAAAGATCCGCCAGTTGCGTTATCTCAGATGTTTGAACCATTAAATCCCCTTCCTCTTGTGCGAGATAACTGTCTTACTACACCAAGCCATTCTAGATCCGACTTTATTCCCACACCATCTAATGTTACTGAACTTATTGATTGGCTGAGAACAACGAATCCTTCATTCAGGACGTATACTGATAAAAATGAATACAACAGTAAGTTGAAATTATCTTCTATTCATTCATCTACATGCCCCTTGACACCTAATAACATTTTTGGCGGATCAGATTTTGCATTGACAACTAATATTTCAGTTAAATTACCTAAAACCGATATAAATAACTTTAATCAAGACTCTGGATTTAATAGAGATATTGAATATGAATCAAGTTCTCAGGTATTAGGTAATGAGAAAAAACAGGAGAAAAAACAATCAATTCAATCAGTTACGCTTCAAAATTATGAGAGAGAAACTGTAGATAGTGACGATAAATTTAAGAACCACACGGAAGACAGAGTTTCACTAGTTAGTAAAGATGAAAAAATATACGAGAGTCGTTCCTCAACATTTAGTGATTATAAAAATAATAAAACGTCACTATATAGTAACAAACAAAGTTACCCAGAAATTGAGTCCAGTGTATATCATAATGAAAAAGTAGTTTCTTCTGAACAAGATGACAATAAACATTGTTTTTTATCCAAAGAATCCTCTATAGAGAGAACGCAATTTAAAGATATTACAACAACATCACCATCTATCAATCTAATAAACAATGATAGTTTACCTGAGACAATCAGTAGCACAGTTAATAGTGATGAAATTATTGCTGCAAGTACAAGTAAAGAATGTCCTTTAGCTGATAGTAGTAATGAAAACAGTAAAATTAATGTTACATCTTTGGATCCTTTGGAATCCAAAACAAAAGAGGTTAGTTTAAATTCAAAGAAAGGTGAATTAACTTTGACTTCTGTAGCTACTCTGTTATCCATTTTACAAAACAAGTCTAAACTGAAAGAAGTACTTAATAAGTTAGATAGTGACTTTAAAGAGAATGAAAAGATTAAAAAGACGCTCAAAAAAATAACGAAAGTAATGTCTGACGTAGACGATGACATGGCAAACGATACAGAAAAAGAACACACAAAATATAAAGGTGATCTTGATTTCCGTACTGGTGTTAAAGACGACAATCTGTTGAAAAAATCCGGTGAAGTTTTAAACCCAATTAAAGAAAGCTACGAAAATGTCGAAGTTAAAGAAATAGATACAGAATCATATAAAAACACAATGAAAGGTTATGAAAATATTGAAGACAAAAAATCAGATACAAAAATAGATAAAAAATCAGTCAATAAAAGATGTGAACTAGAAGTGAATGATAAGTCCAGACCTCAAAGTAAGAGTAAAAGCAAGCAGTTGAAAATGAAAGTAATAAACAACGTAGAAAAACGTACACGGGTAAGTGGAGCTAATCCTATTTTATCTACACCTGTTGCACTAAATTTATCATGCGAGTTACTCAAATTGCAAAAAAGCACAAAGGAAATATTTTTAAAAGAAAATACATTGAATTCAAGAGGAAAAAGTGTTTTATGTAATGAAGATAAAAATGCAGGTGCCTTTCAAGAGCCTGTTGTCATTTTAAAAAAGCTTGAAGACATGGAAAGCACAAAAAATGATAAATTTTATCTAGATATAGAAAAAAAGAAATATAAATACTCTACACCAAAAGTCAAGATCAGGAGCTTATCACCAACACATGAGCCAGAAACTATTGTGCCTTCTAAATACAAACCTATATCAAAGTCAATAAAAACATTGACTAAGGAACATGTCACAACGAATGCTGGCAAAGCAAATCAAATTAATGCTGGCAATGATGATCAATTACTTACTCATGAGCTTTCCTGTACATCGTCAATAATTTTTAGTAGTGTCAATCATTCAAATAACGCTAAAAAGAAAATTAAACGTAGATGTAGTAGCTGGCAAGCAGGTAAAATTAAACGGAAACAAAAAAAGAAGAATATTGTGTCAAAGATGGTTGAATGTCAACAAATTAAAGAAGATACATTAAAAAACCAAGATTCGGATATAAACATCTTTGTCGATCGAACATATTGCTTCCGTAAAAATGTCTTTACATATAAGTGCCAACTATGTCCATATGTGGGCAAAAATATTGTACATCATTATAGGGGTGAGCACCCACATAATGAGATTCCAATTTCACGAATGGCACCAATGTTAGCTAAAAAAGCTATAAGGTTGTGCACAGAAATAGATTTCAAAACCATGAATACAATATCGTGTGAAAAGTATGTATGCATATTTTGCAGTAAAGAATATTCTACCGGTACCAAAGCCGTTTTGAAAACGTTCTTTTGGCATATCGTGAAAACGCACACGGGGGAATACATGCAGACCTGTACTGAATGTGAAAATGTAGGTAACTGTCCGCTTAAGTTACATATCCCTGCACCTCCTAGTGATGTCGATAGGGAACTTAAGGGGTATATTTGTAAAATATGTAACTTCACACAAATTTCTTTAGAGAATCTTAAGACGCATATGATTTTGCGCCACAATGATCAACAGGCTGAATTTTATGAGATAAATTTGTCCATAATATCTGAGAAAATTCTTAAAGCATTGCTTTATCGTTGTGATCATGAATCTAAACCATCACTGTCTATGAAATATGAAGACGTTGTACCAAAAAACACTGGTAACATAGAGGATAATGTCGTTAATACACCAACAAAAGAGCTTATTCATGCTTCTGATGATATTATAGATTACCCTCATTTTAAAATAAGATTTACCAAGTCCGGTGCCAAAGAATATGTTTGTTGTATTAACCGACAAGAGAAACACTATAAGGCTACATTATTAATTTCTTTGAAGAAGCATGTACAAAAGCATTCTGAGAACTGGGACGGATATTGTTACGTGTGTAAGGTTATAGTGACTCCACAAGGTATGCATAGTTTTATAGATTGCTTGGAACACTACCTTGGTATGCATATGGATAATTTCCCAGTTCTTGAAAACGAATTTGCATCTCATTCAATAGATGTCCAAGAGTCAACTAAAAATATAACTTTAAATGAATCTAATATTGGTTTATGTACACTTTCTAAATCAGTAACTAAAGAAGAACATTTACCCAAAATTACTAACGTCGTTAGCCTTGGAGCTCCAAATGCACAAACACTGGAGACCTATCAGGCTAATATCAACGAATTGGTAGTAAAAAGGCAGTCTTACGAGGATGTACAAGCTAAAATTATGTTAAGTAAGCATCGAGTTATTCTTGACTCTATGTTGTGTCGTGAAAAATTGATTAAACTTTTCAAATGTGCAGGTAGATTTTGTTCATTTACCACTGATTTATTTGAGGATGCAATACTTCACGCCTCCACGCACCAACGTATGGGAGGGATCGACGCCTTTATTTGTTCGTACTGTAATTTCGATTCAGATGGAAAACCGACAGAGTTGGTGACTCATGTTTTTGAAACCCATGGAAATTGTCTGTATTCGTGTGGACGTTGCTTCTATAGAGCTGCTGCGAGTCAATTAGTCGGTGCTCATATGTCTAGAATCCATAGCACTACCAGTCAGGAGGTGGTTCTGCGAGCGACAGTTCGTTCGTCCACTGAAGCAGTAATTACAGAGTTGTCTAGAGAACATGTCCAATATTTTGTGTGTGGACACAGTAAGTATTTTTTTGTGAATTGTAATTTGTGTTTTGTATACATAGTTAATATTTATTATTATTATTATCCTATTGAAAATCAATGTTAGAATCCTAGAGATTCTAATTATATTTGCTGTACGCAGCGTATAAGCAAGTTTAGGCCGTTTTTGTAGCACACTGCACTGCACGTCGCCATTCGTTACATCACCGCCCATGTGGCCCCTGGCGATCGATGGCTGATATGTTTTTGCTATTTCTGTTGCCCAGTGCATAGTGAACTATCTTTGCTTCTTTGGACTCCCTTGAGGGAAAATCTATATTATTCATCGCAAACAATCAGGTTCCATGGACTAACCTAAGTAAAAATCCAGCTATACTAACATTTCTATTAATTTTATATTTTTCAGATGATCCTAATGGGAAATGCAAATTCCGTACATACACTCCTGATAAATTTTGCGAGCATTTACAGCATAGACATAGTTCGAACACATCGCATCCATGTAATGTAAGTTAAAATTATGATTAAGACGACTATATCTTTTTACTTACGTTTTTTTGAAATCGTGGAAATCTGCTTTGCTTTACCATAAAGTGGTGCAAGAACGATAGCATTTCAGTTGATTATTGATTGAAGTTTGGTGCCTATTTTAGAGCGCTGTACATGTTTCCTTGCAAATCATAAACGCTTTTCGACTACCTAAAGTCATGGTAGCCACTATTCATAGATCGAAATTTATGTGGGGGAAATAACTTCAAATTGTTGCTTACTTGCTTGTCCTTTATCATAAAGCAAACAATGCGTTGAAAGTGCAAGTCTAAAAATGGAGGCTGTTTTGGATTTTTTAGTCAGTTGGAGACTAGAAAGCTCTGAGATTTCTTGTAATAACTCTCACGCAGTGAAACGCTCAATCATTTTTACATTTATCAAACATAGGTAAATGGAAAAGAACACAATATAGTATTTTTTTTTCGCCCCAAAAATGAAAAATGAGAAAACATACATTTATGCTATGGACAAATAGCAATTTTTATTTAATTTTATTTAAATACCGAATCAATTCAGTAATTAGATAGGTTGTGTTTTTTATTGCAGAATTGTTCAATGGAATTTTTAACACCTCATGATCTGGTGGTACATAATATAAAGTCGCACGATCTCAAATTGTACCAATGTCCGTGGTGCGTGCACGGCGCGGATACCGAGAACGAGTTGTTAGGACACTTATCTGCCCTCCATCCATCTAACCAACCGCAAGCTTATTTAAGGATACTTACTTATAATAAGGTATGTTACAAATTATCAAACCTAGGGGAGTAGGAATAATGAAGCCCGATTCAAAAATCTTATGTAACCTAAACTAACTTAAATTTGAAAAATATTGGTAATTGTAATTGTGTGAGGCGACAAGTAATTTTCCTTTTCTGAAATACAAAATGGCGTAGATTGAATAGGCAGACCCTAGCCATTGAGTTATTCAACTACCGTATACTTCCCAATTTGGGGTTGCCATCCAAGCACTAAAGAGGCTCATTTATTTATTATTAATTTTATGTGATGTGACAATGATAATCATAAAATACTGACAAATAAATTATTCAACGAATGTAAAACTAACAAATGTCCCTACAAATTTAGCCATCCATTTCCAGTTGAAAACTTCGAAATGCAGACAAAAAATGTACATTTTTTGCCTATTTTTTATCTTATGAGATATTATTTTATATGTGTCGAAGCCAATCGTCTCATCGAGAAGCTTGTAGACTTCAGAGTCCTTAGGCTAACCGACAAGTATTCCGCGGCTTGTGTCTCCACACTATGGTTCTCGACACCAATTGACGTCAATCGTCGCTATAACAAGCGTCTTGACGCCCAGCGTCCTTAAGCTAATCGGTAAACATTCCGACGTCTGTGTTCGACACTATGGTTCCCGACGCTACGGGTCTCGGTTCCCTGAGTCCCGATATAAAATGTCACTACGACAAGCGTCTCGACACCCTGCGTTCTTAGGCTAACTGAGAAGCATTCCGATTAAAATTGTCATAGTTTCACTTTAACCAATTGTCAATATAATCGAATAATGAAAGTGTCAGTGATAACTTTCACTGGTGTTTGCTGATAATCAGGGTGATCGGAAAACTAACTTTCTTAATGTGATGAGGTATTTGTTTAAATAATTTAAATTGGTATTACAGGATAAATCCAACGTGTTTAAAGTGCTCCCATTGGCATTTCTAAATAAATCTAAAGTGCCCACCGAGGATGTCATACTAAGTATCAGAGAAGATCCGGTGCGGGAGGCTGAGCGGTCTGTTGAATTGGAAAAACTGGTTGGGCATGCCAAATTGATAGTAAAAGCGGCAAACAAAAGTACAGTTAATGATAAATCATCAATTAAAACTGAACGCTCATTTGTGAAAGACATTCCTGTAAAAACTTTAGTGGGTCAACTAGTTGCAACGACAAGTCATGACAATATCATTTATAAAGACCCAGCGCTCAATAAAAAGCCTGCGAATACACCAACAGAACAATCAGTCGGCCTGATTGTATCAGATAGCTACAAAGACCAAACGCCGAATGTCACAGATCCGTTTCCGATTAATAAAATTAGCCATGAATTTAAAAAAGTGCCCCTACATATTTTATACCAGTGTCCAAAATGTCGTCTTATGTGTTGGAGTATGACAGGATTGAAAGAACATTTGTTGTTGTGCTTAAATCAGGAAAACATTACATTGACATGCCCTCATTGTTTATTAGTAAGCTCGAGCAACCAGACCGAATTGTTAGCTCATTATGAAGAAGACCATCGAGAACATGATCGCCATGAATGCGGGGAATGCGGTCAAAATTTCGAGTCGCTCAAGGCCGCCAAAGAACACATCCAATTTGCGCATTCTGTGAAATTGCATGAGGTCATAACCAGCTCGCAGAATGGAATAATTCACTACACTGTATGTGCGCTCAAACGCAGGGGTCAACTTAAGCGAAAATTATCTCATAACGAGATAGAAGCTACTGTTCCTAAACTCAGCTGTTTGCCTCAAGAAACCGTATCCAATCAGTTGGACACTGGTCCTGCAAAGAGCTTATATTGGCAATGCGGCCTGTGCATATTCAAGAGCATATTGCGCTCTGAAGTGATAGATCATTGCAGCGAGATACATAAATCTAAAATGCAATACAAATGCTTTTATTGTCCCTTTAGGGCGTCTTCTGTAGAAAATATTAAAAAACATCAGAATAATTCTCATGTAGGGCAAGAAGAAAATATCTTTTACTATTATTACTATCAAGGTGACGTACCTGATGAGGCGGATGGTACTTCACGCTGGTTGAAACAGCGACAGATGGCTGGAATTACTGATATAGGGATGACCACTAGCACAATGATGACTAAGTCTACTCCAGTAACTATTACTAACACCATTCCGAACCCTGTAAACGCATCTCATAGTGTAGACTTGAATGTTGTGAAGATGGAGGTGGGTGGCGACATGAATTCTGAATTCGAATGTAATTTGGAAAAGTTATGTAAAAGATTTGGTAAATTTATCGCACCCTATGGATTATACTATTTTTGTCCGTTATGCAAAGTTGTTGCGAAAGATACTATCGAAACAATGCGCAGACACTTGTATGCAGAACTGAATTATAAAAAGTAAGTTATTTATTTATACTTTATACACAATATATAAAGGGGACCTTAAAGTTTAAGGCATTCTCTTTTAGTCTACCACCGGGATAATACAAAGATAGGGGCAGTGTTATTTGTGATAATAACACGATAATGGAATCCAAGATATTGCAATTACAATATTGGTAATTGCTTTGCTAAGTTCTGTCATGATATATGATTATCTGGAGTTATATCAATGCTGCGTACCTGTGTTTTTCGTAAACATGTGTGTATTAATAATTAATTATTCGCTTTAAACGGTGAGGGGAACCTGCATACCTGAGGGGTTTTCTTGACGGAATGCGAAGTTGCCAACCCGCATTAGACCAGCATGGTGGTTTATAGCATATAACCCCTCTCATTCTGAAAGGAGATCCGCGCCCTGTAGTGGGACTGATGTTAGTGATGTTATATATACATTTTCAGTAATACGAATAAAAAATAATTTACTACACAATTACCCACAAAGAGAAGTATGTTATCAAGATTTATCTTATATTTTATAATTATTTTGCTTGTAAAATAAGGCTTTCTCCCATAGATGTGATGTTTATTCGTGGTCGATTGTGGTTTCATAAACTGTTCACCAATATATTTTATGCAATTTCTAGGTGGGGCTGCCGGCTTTGTTTTTACAAGACGTGTGATATGAAGGATTTCCGTTCACACATGTTTTCTGCACATCGTACACATACAACACAGTTACCACAGGATCCTGTCATTCTTCCTACAGACATAGATTTAGAAAATTGGGTAAGAGCCTTATTAGATCACCAGACGGCTATTATAAAAGGAATCAAAGATAATACTGAACAGAAACAAACCACCGTTACGAACAACACTAAATCTTCGGATACTGTGGTTCCGACATCCGAATCTATCTCCGATGAGAAGTGCAGCGAAGAAAATGTAGCATGTACTGTCGGGCCATCCGGACAAATAAATAATTCAGAGCTTTTAAAGTTTTTGAGGTCAACGTAAGATCACATAGAAATAATAAAAATAAGGTACTTCAACAAAGACTTTTTTACTTCTTTATTTTTTTGTGGCCAAGCTTGCTCAAGTTTTTATGTCGTTTGGGCTAGTTGTGCTTTGTATTTTTTACTTAGTAGACTCGATTGCTGTTGCTATATTTATTCTTGATAGTGATTGTGTCACAATGACGTTATTTGAATGAATTCAGCTTCTAAATATGATTTACATTTAGTTGCAAAAGAAAAACAATTACTGATGGTGTTGCAGAATCTGTTTAGATAACTTCCAGATGAATCACGAAGCGCAAGTCAAATGTTAAGACTCACATGGACCTAGCTGCGACTCCTACGAAAGCTATCAAGTACCTCGTGGTGCGCTCCGCATGAATCCCAACCAAGGAACTTGCTACTTCTGGAACAATCTACAGAGAATTATGATTTTATTTTACTTAGAATATATTACCACATAACCGCAACGGTGACTGATGTAATTATAATATAATGGCTCATATAGAAGATCCAGTTTTTGTGCCTGTTGTAAACAATAAAGTAATAATTCATTATCATCCGCCCGTTGAGGTCGACTGCATACGGGCCTCCACGTTTGGCAGGAGTCTTTGAGATCGCAGTAGATTTTGATTCATAAAAACGATACATTTGCCCATTATCATGGTACACATATCCCTCTATATAGACTGAAGATAGGTTCCCGACTAAACCGTGTAAAATCTCCGATTTTGCTATGTAAGGCCGTGTAAAACGAAATTAACACCCAATATGTTCTCAATTCAATAATTTATTTATGTGTAAGAAAAGTAAAACATCTTAAACCGCGTAAAAGCGAAATCGTGTAAAACAGGTACCGTGTAAATAGAGCGATAGGATATGGGATATACATCCCATAGCTGGTTTTCACAGTACCCACAGGAAGAAATGGAGTGATGCTGTTATGTCGGTGCCATTCATAAATAACATATCCGTTTCTTTCCGTAGATATTGTGCGAATCAGCTAAGGGGTCTACCACGATTATTCAATTTATGTTATTCAATTAAAATTTACTGCAATCTCCAAGACGCCTGCCAAGCGTGGAGATTATACTAAATCCCTACTTTTTAAAGAGGAGACCCGTGCCCATCACTGGACTTTCACGAGCTGATAATGATGAATGAAAAATGTAAACGGTTTGTATAATTATCGGTCTGAAAGAGATAGCTACATAAGTTATGTAACTTTCAGACCGATAATTACATATATGAGCATGTTGCAAGTATAAACCAACCTTCGGCATTATTCAACATACACGATATATGTTAAGCACCAAAAACGTACAATGTTTGAACCGACTTGTCAATTAGTCATTAATAAAAGGTAGAATATTAAATGGCCCACTGTGTTTTGCTAGACGCGTACAAATTTACGATAAATATTAACAAGCTATTTTACATATATCGCTCATTGACAGGTTTCTGGGAACCATCTCACACTATTTAATGGTATTTAACACCGAAAGTGATTAATATGGATTTTTTTTTGTGTACTACGTATACAAAAAATAGCAAGTAAAAATGCACTGTAATAAGTATGCAAAAAATATCTTGAGCAATATGGCGTCGCCTTGGCTTTATTCGTAATAATACATCGGCAAATAAATATCAAATCGCATTGCTTATATAAAACAGTGTACAGGATAGGTGGAATATTAGTTAAGTGAGACAAAATGTTAACAAAACAAAATATAAACTTAATGTAACTTGTGTGCTATAGCTATTTTTTTGCTTAACTGATACACGATTAATTAAACATTAATTCATCGAAATCAATATCATACACAATTTTTTTGAAAGACTGATCTATTTGAGCTGTTGCTTCACTGCTGAGGTGAGTACCGCGCACATGAGTACATTTTTGTACGATGTTTCGACAGAGTGTGTGCGGTTTTATAAATACAGTAAACTCTCGCTTATCCGAAATGATCGGGATTGGATGATCGTAAAATGTGCGTACGCAGAATGCTATTGATATGGTTGTGAATAAGCCTGCATGTTCTTAACTGAAAAATTTGTGCTGACGTGTTAAAATGTCGCCAAAGAATAGTTGATAAAGTTTTTAAATGCTGAATAACAAAGCTCGTTTATTTTGCGTTCTTACAGAAAAAAAAATCCGCTTTATTTGGCAGTGGGAAGAAACAGGAGTTTTAGTTTTATCACCTCTTTTGAATGAACACCATATACATATTATTCGTTAGATTTTTTCTACATATTTTAAAGTTGTGAAAAAAAAATCGGCAAAATTTGTTCGGATAAAACGGATTTCGGATAAACGGGAGCTTACTAAAGTGCTTTAGTAAGAAGGCGTGAAGGCACTGAATTGCTTTAGTAAGAAGGTGGACTCTAAAAGGGCCGGGACTGATAACGTTAGGTAGAGAAGACTTCATTGAGTCCACTGTGATTAACGTTTGTAACGAATATTATGCTGTATACGTATGCGGTATGTGTGCACTATGGTGCACACGTGTGGAAATCTATTTTTAGATTCGTATTAGGAATCAAATATACGATGAGAAAAATACGAAGTTAAAAACTCAAAATTCATAAATTCTTCATGTTTATTTATGGGTATAAGTAATAAAAAAAAATAAAGAATTGGTTAAGTGTAATAATAAAATGTCCGATTCGCTCAGTAGTGATCTTGTTGTTAGGTTGTTCTGAATTCCAGTTCCGGTAGGGGTAAACTTTGTGATAAATGCTTATATCAGAATTATGTATGTTTATCAATATATCTATTAACATCTATGCACCTGTCTATGTCTGTCTAGGGCTCTATATACAGGCAAACCTAGTTTAAAATATATATGTGTATTGTGCAGAATATAATTATATACTAATTTCAATTCTATTTAGATCTACATAAACTACTGCAAAAACAACATATCTAATGAAGCAGCGATAACCTAGTAATTATGACCCTACATGCCATTTTTCTATTCATCTGAATCTAATTTTCGAAATAATGTGCGTCTTATTACTAGCTTCAAACGCTGAATAAAACATCATGAGGAAAACTGCATGCCTTGTTTAGTGCGAATCGAAATGTTCCTGATCGCATCACGCCCCACTGAGGGCACGGATATGATGTTACGAGGAGCGGTCAAAAACTTCGCGGAATGGCAAGGAAATAAATAAAATTAAACCCAAAATTATTTTTCCTTTTCAATATACTCGCCCTTAACTCGTAACATATTTTTCCAATCTGTCAAATAATTTGTTTAAACTATCGTAAGAAATGTTTTATCGACGCTTTCAAAATATATCAAAATCGCAGACTTCACTTCATCGTTACTTAAAAATGTTTCCTCGAAGTTCTTTTTTCATTTTAGGGAACAAATAATCCGACGGGGCCTTTGGACTATAGGGTGGGTGATTTAAAGTTCCGAAGCCACACTTGTGTAGCAGCCATCGTAACGTAGCTCTTGTGAACTGGCGCGATTTCGTGCAGAAGCAATGTTGAGTGCAGAGCAATGATGAGTCCGTATTTCCCTTTTTTCTTTGATGGCATTTTTTAGATTATCGAGTAAGCTGGCGCAGTATTTTCCGCTAATATTTACGCCTTTTTCTTTGTAGTCGATCAACAAAATATCCTCAGAATCCCAAAAAATCGTGACCATGATCTTTCAGGCCGATTGTGACTCAAAACTTCTTAAGCGGGGGTGTGACTTTCTTATGCCACAACATTGACTCCTGCTTTGACTCAGGCTCATACTGATGAACCTATGATTCGTCCCCAATAACAATTTGGTTCATAAGCTCATCTCGGTTTTCGCTACAGAGTTCCAAAAACTCCTGCGCGCACACGACGCGCTGTTTGAAGTGGTGTGAGTATTCTCAGCACCCACCTTGCGCTGACCTTTTATATGCCAAGATGGTCATGGAAAGTGTTTAAAATTGTATTAGATGATACTCCAATCATTTCTGCTCATTGCTTTTTCAAGCGAGCATATTCAAAAACAAGTGTTTCCACTTTTGCGACATTGTCTGAGGAAGCGGCTTCAGTCGGCCGACCTGGACGGTTATTGTCTTCAGTTGACTCTCTGCCTTGCTTGAATAGGTCATGCCATTTGTAAATCATGATTTTCCCAAGGCAAGGTAAGCAGATGACATCTCTTTCATGACGATCTGCGGCGTTTTACCAGCGTGGTGAGGAACTTTATAACACCGCGAAACTCCGTTTCCCCGCATAGTTGACATTTGCTTCCTGATTCACTTGTAGGCTTTGCGATAACTCAAACAGGAGTGACCAGATTTAGCCAAAATTTGTTATTTATAGTGGATTCATCAATTAGTCCTAAGTATACAATTAAAGTCCTGTCTTTTTCTAACCCTTTTTTATTCCACAAACTCAAACACACCACATAGGAGTATTCATACAATAAAAGTGGTCAACGTTATTAAAAGCATTTTTTTTTGGTACAAATTGCAATTAAACAGTGTGAAATCACAATTAAGTATTTATTTGAAAAAAAGAATGTGAAGCTATTTTTTTGTTTTACACGTCTTCAATCAGATTCGTCATGTTCGTGGTCCTCATTTTCTTTATCATCCTTTTCGCTATTATCACTATCTCTGCAATGGTGTGGTACAGGTGGTGAGCTAGCTACCATTAGATTCACTGCCTCTCGAGAAAATGGTCTAAATTTAATATGTCAGTCTATTTAATATGTCTCTGTTACAATCTATACGAGAAAATTTTCGTGTGTAGTTTAGTCTATATTGTATTTCGTGTGTAGTTTGTTAAATTGGTAAGATTGCATGAGAAATCACTTTGGCTCCATGTATTAAAACTTTGTGTATGGTTGGTGACATACGATACCAAACATAAAGGTCTACGTACATGCTTGCTGTTTCTTTTGCAAAGGTATCAAATTTATCAACATCTATACTGTTACCACTCGAAATCACTTCTAATATAACTGATTTTTTTTAATAAATTTATATCGATGCCTCTGATTCGCGAAGAAGATTCTGGGTCTGCAAAAATCTCGATGTATTCCCGTCATTAGTGCTACCAGATTCAGCTCTAGGAACGTCAACTAGAAGTCCCATTACTTCTTTAAAGGAAATTTGAATTCTTTCTTTCATATCTTTTACAATTTTTTTATCGGTAGCTTATAAGCCATATGTAATAAAGATTCAAAGAAGCGGGATTCTTGCATGAAGAATGGACAGCCCAAATTTAAGTGTTTCGGTATCGACTTCGGCTTGATGTAGTTTATTAAAACCTTTTGATGTCTGGCCGCATATATAACATCTCATGGTAGATGCGGTATCAATTGCAGCATTGTAAACTTTTCGATCGATCATTGTAAGCGTCATTGTGTGTTATTTTACCTAATCCATTAGGAGTTGTAATTTCAGTTTCCTTAAGCTGTGCAGCCTGATTTTTTATGTATGAAATTTATTCAGTTGATACTTCTTTTGATTCATTTATAAAACGAATGCGTGTGGGTTTACAAAATCTAACAGAAGAGGGAACTGGAGTTTGCCATATGATTTTCTTCTGTTCTTCATTAATAATAATAACCAAACGCAATGGAACTAGTGAGCTCTGAAATCATGACATATTTCAGCATGATAGCATCACAATTTGTGACGTTATCAAATTTTTGTTTATATTGCACCTACTGTGAGCCGTCACAACCCTATTTTAATATTAACACCATGTTCTGTATTTTTTCTTCTGAACACTTTTCTAAAACTTTCATGAGATATTTAAATAGTCGCAATGCATTGTGGTCAAGTAGCGATTGAAGTTGAACTTCTGTGCAGGTTTCAGTGACATGCACAAATTCTTCGGCAGGATAACAATCCTTTTTTTCTTTTTCTATGAGTGAGTAACAAGGATAAATAGCTTTATTTGAACTATTCAGTACTTCCCATTGTTTTCTAGACAGATTAGCTTCTGCAAATATTACCAATGCCTCTGCAGGTGTATGTTTTTTACTTCTGCCCGCGTACAAGTTGAAGTTATAATTTTACAAACCTTTGTGTCTCTAGTTGGCGTACAAGTAATTTCTTTAATTAATTTTGATGCGTGAGGTACGTTGATTCATTCTAGCAGCATACGTCAATTCTTCGACAGGATCCTGTTCCCGCAGTTCTTTTGATTTTTGTCACTTACAGAAAAATCTCTTCAAATATTTTAGATGGTCGTCCTGCTTTTTGTGTAGTATTTGTAGGCCAGTAAGGTAATTCAAACGTGGACATGAGCCACTGTTCATTATTTTTTAGAAATCGCTCATTTTCGTAATTAGCAGCTGTCCATTTTTTTAAATCAATCTTAAAATACCTTAAGGCACGGTTTAGTTGAGATTTTTTCTCATCTGGATATTTGGTAGCTTCCGCAAGGTTTTCTTCCAACAGCAAAAACTTGTCGTCCATTTTATTCCCTTTAAATTCATTGAGAATGTTATACAATGGTCTTCTGGTAAATCGCTTAATAGTTTCCGAAGAATCTAGAAGAGAAATGTAAAAATATTTCAACTAAAATAATTCAGACAATTTTCACAAGAACTTTGAAGTCGTAAAAAACAAAATGGCGGATGAATGCGGACGGTTTAATGCTAGTTCTTAGTTGTCAATGGTCTAAAGCCTTAGTTCCCAAAGTGGTCCAGGTGGACCCCAGGGGTCCACGGGAGACTCGACGGAGGTCTAAGTTGGCGTACGCAAATTCCCATAGATCTAATCTTCACATTTTTTGTTGAGTTTTGGGAATATGGTAGAAATGAGCTGCAGAGGGTCCACCAGAACCACCTAAATTTTGAAAGTGGTCTACGAGAAAGAAAAGTCTGGGAACCAGACCAGACTTTTCATGACCAGAATTTCATGACTCTAGACCAGAGTCTAGAGGCATGAAATTTGACCAGACGTTAGGTGAACAATTGAAAATGATTTTGAATATTCATCTTCTAAGGTGATTTAAAGAATGGTTTTTTAACTTACTAAACAATATATTGCGTGGATTTTTAGATAATTTTTAGAATTTCGACTTGACTAGTTTTATTGTATGAATGCTCCTATGTGCGCCCGTTGTATGCGGCGTCTACACCTACTAAAACCGCTCAGTGTTCTACGTGCTTGTATGCTTCACCGTGTCTAGCATTCATTACCATGGTGAGAAACCTGCATGCTTGAGAAATTTTCCCGAAGGCGGCGAGTGAAGTTTGTCAGTCCGCATAAGGCTAACGTGGTGGAATGTAGTCTAACACCCTCATTTTGAAAGGAGACCCCTGCTCCGCAGTGGGACAGCTGGTGCGTTGATGATGACGTGAGTAGTATTGTATTATAGTCACCGCACGTCTCCTGCAAACTACCGTGTTGAAGCGGCGCTGCAAAAATAAGATCTGTGATTTAAAAAATAATGATAATAATAATTTCTTTACTGTATTCTCTTTTGTGTGTTATATCATTTTAATAGTTATATAATTTCTTAAGTGTATTATTTTTGTGTGTTGTATTATTTAATGTATATTATTTTATTTGTACATAATGTTACTCAGTCGTCCAAAGTTCAGAACATTTCTGCAGCACTCGCGATACTTGTCTGCTCATGTATATTGCACAAAGAAGTATTTATTTTTACGTCTAACACATCGCTTTACGGCGATTCTGTCTGTCATTATAAAATCCAAGAACTTGTATTTTTCGTATCTTAGTACTTGATATGTATTTTTTTTCTCTATGAATGGCAAAACGTCGTTGTCTCCAGTCGTCGTAGGACTTGTTAATTGGTCAGCCTGTGTCTTAAAATAAAGGACAATATACGTTTGTAGCGCCACATTTCGATTTCTCTTATACATTTACTGAGAACTTCCTTGTCCAGACCTCGCATCTGCATAAAGTACTGGTTAAAAACATGTCTTTAAATACTTGTTTTTGCAGAATATGATTTTTATTTAAAGACTATGATTTAAGTATTTTTATATACTAGAACTTAAGTCTATTATAATTATCTAATTAAAATGTTTACTGAATAAATAAATATATGAATATTTTTTTTGTATTTATGTAAGATTACGTATGTTTCTTAAATTGGGACTGACAAATCAAATCAACTAGTGTGTTGCTCTGTAAACAAAGTTTTATTTGTTAGATAAGTCTTATTAACAATCTATACTATTAAATTATTTACCAAAACTCCTACCCATAAACAAAGAAACGACATTTAAAGTTTATTCCTGATTATGTCAATTCCTTTGAACACTTTGCATTATTTAAATTTAATATTACACTTTTATCAAAACATACGAACTCGACACCTTCGTAATATTATTGTTCATTGTTCTACCTAGGTAGGTAGAACAATAAACACTAATATTACGAAGGTGTCGAGTTCGTATGTTTTGATAAAAGTGTAATATTAAATTTAAAGAGGGTAGGTAGGTACCTACCCTCTTATTTTATTTATTATTATTTATAGACGCAGTGCGGTTAAATTTAAAATAGAAGTAACAAATGCTCTTTACATTTATATTTCCGGTGAAAATATAACGTATTTTTTAAATATTATAATTCAAAGATATGTCTGCTAAACATTCATTTTATTCATTTCAATTTATTCCGACGGATGTTCAGGGTCTCCGCCCGTAGTGGCTATGTCCCCCCCTCCCCCCAGCATTCCTGTTATACGGGTGGAGGGAGGGATATTACGGTCTTCAAGGGGAACGAGCTGAACAATCTTCTGACACTGTTCTTACACTTTATTTTTAAATAAGTTATAATATCCATGTTTTATTTACGTTATAGGTATTACCTAGCTGCTTATTAAGCCGACTATGAGGTTGGGCTCAAGGGGCACGTGCTATTAAAATTCTGCCTCAGCGGGCACATATTTTAGAAAATTTCGATAATCATGAATAAACTTTATTAGAATTGTTTATTGCGTCTCTGTGTTTCGGAAGGCACGTAAGAAAGCGGATCTCGACTGATGTCCTAATATCACTGGCTATAGCAAAGAAAAGCTTCTGAATGGTATTTGTGCTGCCCCGAACGCACAATCTAGTAAAATGTTATTCGGGGACACTTACATTTGTATTTGTCAGGTGGCATCGCGCCGGCCAGAGCGCTGATGTAATGTGATGCCCTCATTATACTGTTATATTCTACTACTAAAAATCATTCCCCATCCTCCTACTTAGGGGAATGTGGTCTGAGACGGCATAGTGGTTGAGATGGCATAGTAGGTGTATCTTTACAATTTGCTTGCAGTGGCGCCGCTACCTACACGAGTAGATCACAAAAGCAAACACGTCGCGACCTACCCGTTGCCAGTGCGCAAGAATAATCCAAAGTTGACACTACGCTTATTTTGTAAAACCGTTCTTCGTAAAATTGCTTTTTCAGAAAAGAATAACCAAGATTTCAAGTTTTCTAAGTGAGATATCAGGTAAGTTTGGATGTATTTTTTAGAACTAAATGTGATGATTATGACATAATAATTAGAGTTGTGTAACTGCTAGATTAATAGAAGTGCAATGTGTTTTCTTCGTTATGTGCCCACAGGATAAGATGGCACAGGAAGTATGCCATCTCAACCAGTAGACCCTGGAGGTTTTAATTAATCATCTAATAAATTAAGCAATTACTACTAATTACTCTATAATTTTAAATTGTCACTTACCGATAAGAATCAGAAATAATCACCTTTAGAATAGCACCATACATTAGAAAATCAACAAGACAAACTTAGGGACGAAAACAATATGAGAGACGGGTCAGTAGCGAAATAATGGGATGGCAGATGGCAGCAAAAGCATACAATGTACCAGCTACTAAACTCCGGCGTTGAGCAGAAAAGGGAGAGTCGTCTATAGAGCATTTAGGTGTTCATAAAGTTTCGTTTACCAAAGATCTCGAACAACAAATTATCGAACATTACAAAAGCTGGAGGTACGTTTATTTGGTATGACAACAACTAATTTGAGAAGACTTGCTTAGCAAATAGCAGCTGCTAAAAAAATTCCTCATAGATTTTCTTCGGAAAATGAAATGGCAGGGGAGGACTGGTTGAGAGGCTTTAGAAAACGAAATCCGTCTGTATCACTTCGAATACCCGAAGATCGGCAGCTAGAGCACGAGGCTTCAACAAAGCCCAAGCACAAATATACATCCACCTGGATACATCAAGAATGTATTGCTCAATGGATGCCATCTTACCTACACGTAGTATGCCATCTTACACATAGGGATTGGGTGAGATGGATTTTCAATACATTTTTATTTTTGATTATTTCTAGAAGTTATAGTGTTTGTTAAACTTTTAGATTATTTATTTGTTAATAATAAACTACTAATTAACACAGAATAGCTATTTATTTCAATTTAGTTACGTGTTTTCGTAAAATCAATCTATTTGAAATCTATGCCATCTCAGACCATGTTCCCCTATACCTGCGGCATACGGCATACACACACACACCTCTAAAAGAGGTATGTGGTGTACGTGGACCCGGTACGACGTGCAGTCGTCCCGGACGAAGGCGTACCAACATAAGGTATACAATAAGAGCTTGATGTTTACGATGGAGTTCCTATGCGGAATCCATGAATAGGCATATAGCTTGATATATGTGAGCGTGTTACAAGTACACGCTGTGTGAATGTATAGATCCGAAAGGGTAAGCCTATGCCATATGAAAGGCGGCCTGAGAACTTTTAGGGCTTGAGAGCTACAGGCGTCGGACTGTAACTGCTGGGAAATGGATCAGAAGGTACTTGAAAAATGGCCAGCCTGCCCTGATGACATGATAATAAACACTAGCGCGAATCCCATGATAAGACATACGGGAACGTAGGAAGACACCGAGTGGTGTTAGTGAGTGCGGGTCTCATTTCTTATTCATGTTCTCATTACGATGCCGATGTTAACAAATTCCATGCGTTAAAAAAAGATCGGATAGGTTTATGGAGTTGACACCAGTTTGTATTATGACTGTGAAGCCCGAAAATGGAGATGGTATCTTAAATTATGTTGAAGGCTATTCATAATTCTAATTTCCCCTTGATTAGACTGGACTTTCTGACTTAGTTTCGCATTTTAAATGATAGTAAATAATCCTGTCAAATCTAACTCACAGTTCCACTTCAATAGCAGATGCATACCTTGATTTAGGTCGAGATAAGGCTGAGATAAAGATATGGCGACGTTAGTGCGAGTTGTCTGTCAGCGATATTGTCAAATGTCACACTAAATTATACATTACCTATTAAACCGTGCGTAGCTGTCACTCGTTAGAATGAAGAGGAAGGGACCTCATGTGACCGGCTTACCCTAGTTACCTGCACTTAGACTACCAGCGCCTATAGTAGGTACTGTTGCGTTTTGCAATGAACCTTGTGAAATATAAATGAACTTATAATGAAATGTATAGTGAATCTTTATAAAAGTTATTTTGCTGTAGCAGTTGCTATGAAATATGTATATAATATATAAACAGATCTTAAATATGTTTTTATACTAATTTGAATTTAATTGTATTTATTATGAACAAAGAAATACAACATTTCATTTTTAAACCATGGAAAAATATGACTTGCCTGAACTACCTTAGAACATTAACCACGCTTAACAGAATATGTTAAGTACTTAGTATGCAATACATAACAGTTGATTTCAAAGATTTACCTACAACGTTGATTGAATCCATCGCAGTTCAATTTGCGTCAGTCTTCGCGGTAAGTGGGAACATCGATCTACCTAATCGCGTTATCTATTATCAATCGAAATTAAACCAATGGAAGTGATTTAAAGCAATGAAGTCTTTTAAAGCAAAGAAAGAAAGAAACATTTATTTGACTTACGCTACTACGTTTACAAATTATGAATAATAAATTTATACTATTATAAAATTGTTAAATGTCAAATTTTTAAAAATAAAAGATATTTAAAAACAAACTACTCAGATCGAATAATTAAGGTCTTCTGAAACCAAATCCGTCGGTGTTTGCTTGTTCGGGCTTTACGCAAAAAACCAGCGGGTAGATTTTGGTTAAACTGTTACCCTCTTAAAGGTAAATTTCGACTTATATACTGCGGCATGTTTCATCAAAATCAGTCTAGTAGAATTGAAGATACAGCTTGATTTATAGTAAGCGCCGTTAAGGTACGAGGGGTCAAGTAAAAATGGTTTTTTAGCTTTTTATATAAATCTATGATTGGGTCGGGATTTCCCATGTAGCGGAAAATCGACATTCACGCAGGCAGAGCCGTGGGCAAAAGCTAGCATGAGAAAAAAAATTGAAAGGGTTACCAGAAGCCCTTTTGATTTATGATCAAATGATCATTTGATCATAAATCAAAAGGATCATAATTCAATTTATTTATAGCCTTTTTACATTTATTTATTTATTATGCGTAATGCTGTACTACTAAACAGCGCTGGTTTTCAGCTGGGCCCCTAATCAAAACATTTATATTAACATATCAAGGGTAGAAGTAAAATTGCACTTTAACACATAATGATAATAAATAATACAAATAAAATAACAGGTGGGCTGAAAAGTTCAATATATCCATATGATTTTTAGTTAGTCCCCTTAGGTATTATTGTTCTGTGGTTAGCCCTAAACTTCAAAAGATACATGAATACTTTATACATGATACATGTATAAAGACAGCTTTTGCACTATTAGTATGTGAGTTATAGCATTTTTAGTGAAGCAACTTTTGTTAGTTTGAAAAAATGGATAAAAAGGAATTTCGTGTGTTAATAAAGCATTGCTTTTTGGCGAAAATAAAAACTATTGAAGCCAGAATTAATATACGTATTTTATACTGAGCAATAATTTAATTAGATTTATAGTACTTTTGTATATTATTTTATAGTACTTACTTCTACTTTAAAATTTTGAAATTTTCACGATTTAAACTTTAAAATAATAGTAGCTCTGTTTATGCATAGTTAAGTAGTTACATCTATAGTTTACTTCGGGGGTCTTATTGCGATACATTTTAATATTTAATTACATTAATTTGATTGGGTTGTACCAATAGTGGTCGCGAGTAAACGTGCACGTAGAGATAATAAAATTATAAAATGTATAAATTTCACGAAGTAATCTATAAATAGAGCCACTTAATGCTGATTTTTTGTGAAATTTCTTGTAATTAATTGAACCAATTTACTAGACCAAGTGAAAGTCCCTGCTACGCCTGTAAAACTTACAGTTATACGTGCCTTCCAAACGACGGAAAAGCCTTTTAAATTTTAGTAAACCCGGCCAGGTTCGAACCTTAGATCTGAAGGCAAAACCATATTTACATTATACTTTATACCATATCCACATTATACTTTGTTGTGATGTTATAACTCCATAATATTATCAATATGCCAGCACCATTGTATCGTATCGTAAGTATAAATTATGATTGATGTGTGAGATTATCCCTCGTCCTAGTTCATGCGACAGGGCGATGTTACCAGCTCAATATCAGATAAAAATACCCTTTTCACGTAACTTTCTATTTTTAAGTTAATATTTTATTGTGATAAATGTTACATGTATTTTTTTCATCACTCCTAGACATTCCTCATTAGAAATTCTAATTACTGTTCTAACTGCTGTTTACGACAATATTGTAACACGAGACGAAATGTGGATTTATTGTTTTGATCTCGAGAAGAAACGGCAGTCTTGCGAATTAGTGTTCGAAAGCGAGAACAGACCGACTAAACTGAGACAGGCGAGAAATGTGAGCAAAAAATTATTGCGTTTTTTTCTCCTGTACGAGTCATCCCATTTGCACAGTCCCACTTGAAGAGCAAAGAAGTGTTAATGCTCAATGGTACACCGAAATTTGTTTACCCAAAGTCCTCAAAAAGATCCGAGAGAAACGACCGAGTAGCCGCATCCTCT
>WUAW01008440.1:4512-15516 GCA_017165845.1 Thaumetopoea pityocampa | reverse complement strand
CTGGTCAGGTACAGCATTCACGCGAAGAGATGGGGTGGGGCTATTATAACGCCGGTGCCACGCAGGAAAAGTAATGGTGATCTCCGATAATCTCTGAGCATGTATACATATCGCTCATCCAGTAGAACAATAACCTAATTGCAAAACAGTTAAAATTTTATTTTGAGTTTAATTTGGACGATTTGTTGTTTAATATGATTTTTTTCGAGAATGCTCAAATTATTAATAATAACTATAATTCTTCAATTCTTCGGTAGTATAGTGGTCAGTATACCCGCCTGTAACACGGGAGACCGGGGTTCGATTCCCCGCCGGAGAGCCAGGGAAAAGGGCGTGAGTGTATGTATGTATGTAACTATAAATAAATTGTGAAAAATCATAATAATTGATATGATTTACAAAATGGCTATAATCCAATTTTAAACTGAAACGCATCTTCTGATAAATTGCAAAAATGTAATTACGTCATTGTTCTATTGGATGAGCG
This sequence comes from Thaumetopoea pityocampa, assembly GCA_017165845.1. Classification (NCBI taxonomy): domain Eukaryota; kingdom Metazoa; phylum Arthropoda; class Insecta; order Lepidoptera; family Notodontidae; genus Thaumetopoea; species Thaumetopoea pityocampa. Next base: position 15,029 of record WUAW01008440.1, on the reverse strand, counting down.
ATATATGGACGGACACTAACATTATCCCGGCTATGAGGCGGGTTTGGATAACCATCTGACATCATTCATCTCTGTAAACTCCTGTAGTCTGTTACGATAAGTGTTATTAATTTCAACCGTAAACGTAACTGTTTTATCTACCTTAAGAAACATAGAATAGAGTGCTTTTTATTGCACATCAAAATAGAAAAAAAATACAGACAAAAAACAAGAATACATTAGGCGATCTTATCGCGATATGCGATTTCATCCAGACAAATGGTTGTGCAATTGTACTTTTTTTTTACGCACAGAAAATGGCTGACCCATACCGCCGCGCCGAGGGTACAGCACGACGGTCATGTGTGAATTGCACCCACTAAAAACTGAGCGGCGTCCGCCTTAGCCCTTGCGCATGTTCTTACAAACATACAGACGCCATGGAAAGTCCATGCCATATTGTACAAATATATTAATTTTATTATCAAACATAGCTAACATACGCCGTTTTACCTGATACTGTTACATTATAATTTTAATGATGAACAGTGATCGTGGAAATGTAGTGGATAAAGCCTCGTCCCAAATCCAACAATCGTAAAGTTTCTGGTTCGATTCCCGGCTGGCACACAAACATTACGATGTCTTCGCCGTGTTTCGCGAGAGCCACGTAAAGCAATGGATCTTGGTTAGTTTTGTCAACAACACTGCTCGTTAACAGAAATTGGTGGAGACTTACGGGGATGACGTCGGATGGCAATCTGTCATCTTAACCCGCCGTAGAGCCGCATCTCTTACAAAAAAACAGCAGACCTTGACACAAAAGTCGAAACAGTACTAGATCGAGACAGAGAGAGAGATAATCATAGTGATTCATGGCCTTGAGTTCCTTCAAGTAATATGTAAAATATCTCTCAAATTTGGTATCAATCAGTTTAGGGGTTCTGATGTTGCACTCATAGCATTATTAAGATATAAACAATCAAACAAACTTTCAACTGAAGATGGATCAGTAATCAGTCAGTGTGGTAAAATAAATAATAGTCCCTATTTCCCTCTAAATGTCACAAAGGTAAGAAATACTAGGAGAAGAATAACTAGGAGAAGAATTAATATATAAATAATTCGAAATCCAACTGAAAAGAAAGATTAACCGTGTGTTGACTCAGACCAACATCTGTGTTTCAAAATTATCCACAAAAAGATTTGGCGATTTACTATTAATAACTAGGAAACGGCCATCACACGGAATGATTACATCTAAAAAAATTAATTAAAATTTAAATTCCTCTTCTAAAATGTACGTACATATATTCATAATTATATTAATTGCATAAAGACAAAAGCAATTAAATGCATATTATGTGACGTTAAAGTATATGACGTTCAGTATAAAAATCAGTGTCAGTGTGAAACATTGTGCGTTGGATTTCGTAATATTTTTATTGTCCAAGTTTACTGTCGCATAATTTCAAAGATCAAGTTTATTTGTATTTTTAGCCTAATTCTCGCGTATTTTTTGAGAGCGCGATTATATAATTTTCATGATATTCAAAACGCAAGTGCGTATACAGCCCACCTGATGGTAAGTAGCTCATCAACATGGCCACAGGGGCCTGTCCGGCCAATCGACTTAAATATACGGAAAAGCGGCCGCGACCTCCCGAGCTACAACTGTCTCTCCTTACTCTATCCGAGATAGTAGATCTTATATCTTATAATCCCTTAACCAAATTCCATATTCCTTGCTCAATACACCTTTCCTAACTCACTCTCTTTCCCTTCCTCTCCACTAAGCCGTGGGTACGCAATGAAGAACTTGAACACTTTTGAACCTCATAAAAATGGCGGCTTCGTGGCCACGACACGTCTTGTTTCCCGCGTGGGTTGAAAAGTGGGCCACAGAGAGCCACTTTACTCGTAGCAAGTGGAAAGGAGTGGTCACTTCCAAACCCAATTTTTCGGTAATATAGTGGTATCCCCGCCTGTCACGCGAGAGACAGGGGTTCGATTCCCCGCCGGAGAGCCGGTGAAAAAGGTGTGACTATAGACGTGTATCTAAAATTGATCTATTTTGAGATTTAGCAATTCATGTCTATTCCTTATTAAGGCTTAGTTGATAAATATTCGTGTTTAATAATTTAAGGCACACAATCGCAATAAAAATGATAGTTTTACATGGCAATATATGTATAAAATAAATAAAATATGCTCCAAAAAAGGTAGCAACGGATTAATTAAAAAGACTAAGTTGTTATGCCTCATGAAGCTGTGATTGCAGTGAAGATCAATGCCATCTTACCGAAACACTGCAGGGCTAGAAACGTAGATTAAACTTGGAACATAAATTCAAATTTAAAAGTAAGATGATAGCGCCTACGACTGTGAGCTTATTTCCAGCACTACCGTTGATAAAAATGCATTATACAAGACCTCCAAGAATAAACTGTTAGCCTGAAAATACAAAAACTGTTGTGTATGTAGTTCCTTTTGAACTTTTCGTGCAACTCCCTAAACCTTCTGATTTGGCTATCTATGCCCATTATCTACTTGGCTATCTTTGCCCAGTTACAAAGTTCACCTTATTATTATAATTACTATCATAAATTTTATATGACTCTTTCTAAATTGTGAACTAAGCTTCCGTCGGTGCTTAACCTTATCTTCTTCGGCTCGATGATTTTCAAAAAAGAAGTCTATATATTTCTAAATATGTTTTTCAGCGATGTTACTGTCCTCGTCTTTTAATTTTACACAGTGTTCATGATCGTGTGTCCTTTTCTATAAAAAAATATGCAAAACGTGTAGTTTAGTTACACCTGGAAATAGAATTCATAAATACGCGCCATTGAATCTTTCGACAAACCGTCCATGAGTGTTGACAGACTTCATGCTTCAGAGACGTCAGCCGTGAAACTATAATTAACTTGAAAACTAATTGCGAGTGTGCAATCAATTATTGTTACCGCTATTTGTGTTGAAATATTACAAAACTTACGGACCCTTTTAGAATATTGCAATTAAATGTACCGAAACACGATGATGCAATGTCTTGTGTCCGGTAGTTAAACGATACCACTGTCTTAAACTATGCTGGGCGTATGTAGTGTCTTAATAATAGGAAGTTGTACATTTAAAAGCGCGATACCGATTCTGACGTAGTTTTAATGATTATACGAATTATATTGTATTAGTTACTAACTTTTGCCCGCGGCTCTGCCCGCGTGAATCTCAGTTTCCCGCTACATGGGAAATACCGACGCCATCATAGATTTATATAAAAAACCTTTTAGAACCACTTTTACTTGACTCTTCTTACTCCTTCTTGTCTCTTCTTACTCCTTCCGATATAGTAGTATCCTACACCCTATAGTCCTTTTCCTAAATACCATATTCATTGTTCAATACACCTTTCCCACCTCATCCTTTTTCCTTTCCTCTCCACTAAGCCGTGGGTTCGCAATGAGGAACTTTTGAACCTCATAAAATGGCGTCGTCGTAGTTCGCCACCCGATACGTCTCGTTGCCCAAGGAGGCGAACTGTGGGCTGCGCATGTCCACTTTGCTACATTAAACGATCATACCAGGTGGAAAGAAGTGGTCTCTGCCTACCCCAATGGGAAAAAGGCGTGACTGTATGTACGTAGTATATATTATAGTCTCTGCCTACCCTTATGGGAAATTGGCGTGAGTGTATGTATGTATGTTTTACTTGACCTCTCGTACCTTAACGGCGGTTACTAAAACAGGGAGTATCTTCAATCCTACTAAACCGATTTTGATGAAACATGCCCTATTATTTAAGTCGGAATAGTACCTTTAAGACTGTAACAGTTTAACCCAAATCTAAAATCCAAGGTACGAGAGGTCAAGTAAAAGGTGTTCTAAGGTTTCTTTATATAAATCTACATATGATTGTGTCGGTATTTCCCATGTAGCAGAAAACCGATATTCACGTAGGCGGAGCCGCGGGCGAAAGCTAGTTATAATAATAACTCTATTTCGTAGCCTTGTAAGCGACAACCCGATATCTGAAATAAGCAATGCTTGCGGCAGCTGTGTATTAGATGAGTTAACGAATCCAAAATTAAACTTAATCTAACTTATAATATGGTTCAAATAACGTCTCAAACAGACTAACGTTTAAATGACTCTAGGGTTTTGGGAACTAAGGGATGACATTAGATGGCAGTCAATGATCTTAATTCTGCTCTATAGCCACATACTCTGCAATAATATCAAACTTTGAGATAAGTCTGAATAGTTCTAGGATAAAAAGATTCATTGTACGTACCGCATTTGGTAGATTGTCGCATACAAATACATATAAAATTTAAGAGCCCTGAGTTTTGTAGGTGATGTTTAGAACCTTAATCTTTCTAATCATCGTTTGAAAATTTCAAATTATGTATTGTTTTTACATAATTAGTTTCTCTGCACAGACATCTCTGCTGAATTAACTAATTTCAGCTTAGCCGTCTATCAGCCAGATCCTTTCCGTAAATTGCCGAAGTTGGAGTAAAATAGCTTCGCGTTTCCATTGTGACCACCATAAATTAGAAATTTCACTGGCGGGTCGTTCGGATCGTTACAATTAGTTCAGATTTCCAGTTTAGCAGTCATGGCACAGATTAGAGAGAATAGTAGATGTATCAAAGAGCGCTTACCGATTAAATACGCATTGCGTAGGGTTGACACTGTCATAAAATTGAGTAAATAAAATACGAATTTAAATCCAATATTACCTACATACATATATATCAACGAATTAATAGAAGGTTAAATGGGTGCACCACATATATTTTTGGCATAGCAAAAATTTAATTTAGTAAACACTAAATATTAAAAATTAGTCTATTCATTCATTTTTGACATCCGTTTAACTAATTATTCGCATCGATGTTACTTTCTTAAAAATAATAATTCAAACAAATGTAACAAACATAAGTCAATTTTAAATGTTATAATATACAGATATAGTATATTGATACACCAAGAGAAAAATTATGGATAAAAACAGAAAAACAAACATAAAAGTGATACAATAAAGAATATTATCACTAAAAATGATCATTATTATCATCAGCCCTTGGAAGTTCATTGCTGAACATAGGCATCTTCCTTAAAAAGGAAGAATATGCTTATAATCTCTACGTTTGGCAGACGTATTGAAGATCACAGTAGATTTTGGTTGAATAACAAGATAACGCTGCTGCCCACGGTCCTGGTGCATTCCTCAGCTGGTTCCCAAAGTATTCACGGGAAGCAATGGAGTAATGCTATTATTATACCGGCGCCACCCAGCAAAACTGATCTCTTTATGTCACTGACATAGCAAATGGGCACGCGGCCCACTTGATGGTAAGTCATCATTACTATCCATAAACACCTACAGAAGATTCGAGAGAGGTGTATATAAGTAGAAATAAAGAATGAAAGAAAAACGTTATTCGAATAAGCACAACAAATATGACATTTACTAAAAACAAAAGCAGATAAAAATACACAATAAATATACAACAGATTAAATTATTTAACGATCGCAATAATTTAAATAATAATAATACGAATCGTGATATTATTACACATCTGTTCGAATGAATCGGAACCTCTAGTGTAGCAGCGCTGATATTGGGCTCTACCTGTCTTATTACATACGATTCCGATCGTATTATAGATGCGTGAGGACGAAGTTTTATGCATCTAGTGGCTGTAATTGCGGAGACTTAACATTTAACATAGCTGTGCTCAGAGCACTCCTAATTGGTCGTCAAGTTTATTTTCTTATGACCTTATCTCTTCGAAACAAACGTTTCATACTACTTACAACATTTTAACCACATGTTTTAGTACTCAATAAATAATAAATTATTTATTATATGAAAATAATATACTATTCGAAATCAACAGCCCTAGCGGCTGTTCCGAGCAGCGTGTAACGCGACACATCGACATTTCACCAGAGTCAAGCTGTTGTATTTACACGCCCTGCTTAGTATCTGTGATACGGCCGCACACCGACCCACAGCCACCAATGTAAGCGGTCATTTAACGTTTAGTCGCGATAGCATCAGGCGTTGATTTAATTTTGGTCCGCTATTGGCATTCGGAATTATTACTGACGCGCCGGCTTTACAACGGATTTGGGGATTACGATTGTGAGAAAAAAATCATTGTAATTTGCGTTCAGTGTCGTGCTCTCTTCATCGACAAAACAAAAGTTAAATAATATGTTTATGCAAATTTATAATGTGATTGAGGTTTGTCTTTAATGATTCCAGAAGAATGTTATTCAGAATGTTTTATTATAAGACATGTATATACGAGTATACTCGTACATACGAGTCGCTTCACACCCAAAAGACGAGTCATAGTAGCGCAGTGGATAAGGCCTCATCCCAGATCCGAGAATCACGTGATCTGACTGGCACGCTAGCAGTACCATTGATTCTCCGTGTTTCGAAAAGCGCGTAAAAGAGTCGATCTCGGTGAGTGTCCCAACAACGCTGATCGTTAGCGGGAATTGTGGGGATTTATTTGGATGGCGTCAGATAACAATCGATTATCTTTACCCGCCCCACAGCCGCATCCCTTGCAAAAAACAGCAGACCCTCACGCAAAAGTCGGAATAGTGCTAGGTTAACAGAGAGAGAGAGAGAAACCTAACAGCACAAACGTGACATATACTTGTGCAAATCGCTTTATTTGCACTTTTTGGCTAAATCGGACTGCAGATTATTATTTGTAGGCAGCGGTTGTTTTAAATGTGTTGTTTTAAATAATCTATATCATGTAGTCAGTTTTGCTATGAAATTATGTGTAATATACATGTAGCCTATAAGAAGCGTCTTATATGCCTAGTTTTTTTTTGAAAAATTTCTTTCAAAGTTCATATAAATTGCACAGTATTTACAATAACAAAAAATAGTAAACATTATCTACTAAATAATACTCAACATTACAATTAAAAAGTTCGAGAAGGATTCGAAGCATTTTTGAAACGACTTCTTTTTTAAAAATGTTTCGAAAGGTGTTTCGAAACTGTTACATACTCGTGTGTACGGCATAACTTTTTATCCAAGTGGCCTTTTTCTTCATCACCTTCGTCCACCACAACCACTGCTAGGACCACTGTCATTGAGATACCGGGCGGGAAATTCCTTTTTTACGTGTCTTAACTACCAAAACATGGAAAGTCATGAGGCCAACTTAAATAAACAGTCTGCCTGTTCGTGTATGATGGAGGCCATTTTTAGAAACTGCTTCGGATTGTTTACCAACCTGCGAATAAAATTATTGCTCGCGTAATCATTTATCGAGCAGTCTTCGAATTAATTCCACGCCGGTGGTCTTATCTCACCGAAGAGGCTTGACGCTTGTGTTTGAAGAAATCGTGTTAGTCATTAAACGTTGTTTGAACAATGGGTGTGTCGCAACGTGCTCTCGGTACCTGCTCGTGTGTGCATTATCGGAGCCAGTGCCCACCTACTTGCGTTCATTTATGTGCTGCCAAGTTTAGATTATTTTAATAATTCGTTTGTTACCCGAGTTGTTGGAACGCTATCGCTATCGATATCGGAAGCAAGCGAAACATTAAAATAACGATCTTAACAATATCTCTATAATATCTTGCTCCGATGATAAGTGAAAGAAAGTGATACCAAAACTGAACATTCATATTCATAATATTAACGCGATAATTCGAATATCGCGTTGCTCCTAAAATCGAAATCTAACTGCATAAATTCTGACGTCACTCACAAACACTTGAGACAGCGATTACCGAGTAAATAGTTACATAAGAGTCCTTGACAATCCGATTACACGTACTAAAGGCGATGATTAGTATAATTGCTTTTAGATGTAACCGAGCGTGTTAGTGGGTAAATATGTCACGTACCAACATACTTACTCATTCAACAAGGAATGCGGACTAAAGGAATCACGTCAAAGATAAGCTGAACAAGCCAAGCGAAGCAGTATCGCTGTTTGTTAGATTTAAGAAAAAAACTCATTAAAATAACTTATAAATTACTTAGTCCGACGATGCTTACGTAAGGGAATACCACACTTGAACAAACACGTGACATGCGCCGGCGCGGCCTTAGTAAGTAATTCTTTATATTACAGCTTTGAGTTAATACGTGTTAAAGCCAAATCAGCTCGGAGAAGTTTTTAATTTTATAACAGTGTACGATCAGCAAATAAATAAATAAACAAGTTCTGTCTCTATTTTTTATAGGTGGGTACTTAATATTATACATATTAAACTTAATTTAATACGTATAACTAACTTCTAACGCTGCTTATAAGCGACTGATGCGAGAGTACGAGTCACGTGGTAGCTACCGCAAACTGGTTTACTCCGGTTTTAACCACCGTGTGTACAAACACTACTACAAACGCAAAAAACGTCTCCAAGCTCAATCATCTGCGCGTGTTTCATCATTACCATATGAGGCCACTGATGTTCACTGCTGGACATCGGCCTTCTTCAATGATCGCCACGTCGAGCGGGGCTATGAGCCACCTACGTCCACCGATTACCCGCGATCCCTCCTTATAATGATAAATCAAATCGGATTTAATTTCCACAGGCTGTAGTGGTCTTGGAAATTTCATAGATTACATTATATTCATACATACATACATACACTCACACTGATATCCCATAAGGATAGGCAGAGACCATAGTATATACTACATACATCACGTCTCTTTCCCATTGGGGTAAGCAGAGACCACTTTTTTCCATCTGCTACGATCGTTCAATGTAGCAGAGTGGTTATCCGCAGCCCACATTTCGCCGACCACGACACTGTTACATACATACATACACATTACATACATACATACATACATACACTCACGCCCTTTTTCCCTGGCTCTTCGGCGGGGAATTGAACCCCGGTCTCCCGCATAACAGGCGGGTATACTGACCACTATTCTACCGAAGAATTGGGGTAGGCAGAGACCACTTTTTTCCACTTGCTACGAGCAAAGTGGCTATCAGTAGCCCACTTTTCGCCCCCGCGGGAAACAGGACGTGTCAGGTGGCGAATCACGACGCCGCCATTTTTGTCGTCCTAAAATTAACGAATAGGCATAAAACATGTTTTCTAAATTGATTCATTGTTTAAATTATATCCTATATCGGAATAAGATTATGTAATTAAATGGAATCACATAACCTTGGCGAATGTAAAAAGACCAAGTACGATCAATACAAAAGCATAATATGTTTGTCACCTTAAACTAGTTTCACCCCCTAAGTAAGTCACTAGACTCGCGCCTGATGATAAGTATCAATCTAAAAGGCGTTTCATTTCAAAGGAAAAAAAATTGGCTCATGGTCTTATCGAACGTAGCTCTGAAGGCTTAGGTTTTATTTTCATAGTAAAATAACTCCCGGCCTCTTGTTAGCGGTTAATTCATCTAGCTGTGATCTAGCTGTGAGTCCTATCCAACCAAAGGGTGTCTATGTATTGCAATAAGACCACATGTTGCGATAAGACCGCGCAGTGTACACGTTCTATTACGTGCCTGTTATATTTGTAAAGTTATAGCGATGTACAATAAAGAACACTCTAATTAGTACCGGTAGACGTCTCCTACTCGCATCACAATGTCTAATTTATAAAGAACTTCCTTGCCAAAAAACCTAAAAAGTATATTAACTATTTTTATAACAGTCTCTCTAGCTTTCATTAAGTAATATCATTTTAAAAGCACTCACTACCCAACTAATACTACCACGTTTAAAAGTTTTCAAACTATGAACTATACATATATTCCTATATATTCAATATATCAAAATTCTTATAAAATATACTATTATAATATTTTGTACATAATTATCGTACATAGATTTCAAGACTGAATTTGATTTTCGACCGTTACTGTTTTGTTACCGAGCTCGTGAAACACTGGCTTAACTAACTACATAACTTTGTCTAATCGGGCCATAAAACTGCTAACGGCTATATAACCCGGAAGATACGAATGATGCCAGTTTCATGTTTATCGTTGCCACAGTTAAACAGTCCCTCGAAAACCGCTCGGTGTCGCGAGGCGGGTACGTGTGACGTGTGTATGTATGTCTCAACTATCTTAACGACCTCCTAACCGTGGCCGTACAGACCGCCAAGTTTTAATTGAGTTGCAAAACAAAAGACAAAACGGATGCCACCGCTGTGCTCTAGGGTTGGCGGCGGCCGTTTCAGGGTGACTCGTCAATGGTCCCTTGTCTTTGATTTTAAATATAAGTTTTGATGTTTTTTTTTTATTTAATTAAATTTTCACACAGAGATAAAATAATAAACACACTAGCTATTGCCTACAGCTCCACTCGCGTAGAACATTTACCAACTTAGAAACCTTTTCGGAGATACTCGGGTTGATTTAATCAAAAAAATCTTGGCGATTACTTAACTTCTCTCTTTTTTATCGATTGCAATAAAATATAGTCTACATAGCGCGAAGATCGGATGGCCGATGGGGCAAAAAGGTCCTTGAATGGAGACCACGTACTAGCAAGC
>WUAW01008438.1:1547-13239 GCA_017165845.1 Thaumetopoea pityocampa | reverse complement strand
ATAATATACAATATACAATGTCCAATAAATAGCACAGATAATATACAATAACCCAGTTATAGACCGTCTCCTATGTGGATACAGCCATCCCCTATATGGCCATGGCCAGCAATACACAAATATCTTCCGTGTTTTGAAACATTAAGTAAAATGGTAACCGAGCCCATAATGAAGGGAAAGGGTTCATACGTGAGCTGTTTAAGAACTACCGATTTGTATATGGATGTATAACTTTTTTTTTGTAACTGCGGGATAAATGTGTTCAAATATCATATTACTGCATTTTTTGTATTATTTACATCATACATACACTCACGCCGATATCTGATAAGGGTAGGTAGAGCCCACTTTTTTCCACCTGCTACAATTGTTTAATGTAGCAAAGTGGCTACCCGCAGCCCACATTTCGCCCCCGCGGCCAATGAATGTGTCGGGTGGCGAACCACATGTCGGGCGGTATATTATTTAAAAATAAACATTTTAAACTTAATATTTTATAATGGCTGAACCCTTCAATGTATTTTATTGCCACTTTTAGGGCTGAGAACATAACTAGGCTCCATAATGGGTCCCCTGGGTGACTATTATTTTTGGGTCAGTCGGTATTTGTAAAAGAGCTTGAAATTGTCGCTTGGGTCACCAATTAAAGAATCATTAAATTAATAAAAATGTATCTGTACCATGCGCTAGTTTATTCTTCATTTGTCTAATTAATAGTTAACGTTGTTACAAATAATTAGACTACTGTAATTTAGATATAAATAAATATTAGTTGGTTTTCCCATATAATCATGTTGAATTTGAGTCAAGGCCGGATTAAATACTATATTTTCCATAAAAAAACAAATCTATTTCATTTTATAGACACGAGAAAACTTCTTGCTTTCGTTCCCTCCCCGGCCTAACGTTTTTGAGCTAGAATCTAATATGTTTGCAGGGCATGCGGCTGTAGGGTGGATTAGATAACCGATTACCGTTTGCCGTCATAGTATAGAAAATAGAATACAGTACTTTTTATTACACGTCAATATTAAAGAGTCCACAATATACACTACATACGCACTACATATGCAATAGTCACGCCTCTTTCCCCTTGGGGTAAGCAGAGACACTTCTTTCCACCTGCTACTATCGACCAATATAACAAAGTGGATATCCGCAGCCCACAGTTCGCCCTCGTTGGCAACGAGATACTATATATACTGTGGTCTCTGCCCACCCATATGGGATCTTAGCGTGAGTATATTAGTATGTATTAATTAAAAAAAAATTACAAATATAATAAACAAGAAACAGAAAGTGTAACATCGGTCGGTCTTATCGCAATATGCGGTCTCTTCCAGACAACCTTTGGATGGATACTGCCAACGAAAAGAATACATTCACCAGACAATATTGAAGGTCAGGGAATACTTAGTCTTTTAGCCTGTCCGACAAATAGACTTAAGTATACGGGTAAGCGACCCCGGCATCCCGAGCTACTACTGTCTCTACCTACTCTTTCGGAGATAATAGTATCCTATATTCTATAGTCCTTTCCCTAAATTCCATATTCCTTGCTCAATACACCATTCCTCTCCATTAAGACGTGGGAACGCAATAAGGAACAAACACACTTTTGAAACTTATAAAATGGTAGCGTCGTGGTTGGCCACCCGATACGTCTCGTTGCCCACGGGTGCGAAATGTGGGCTGCGGATAGCCACTCTGCTACATTGAATGATCGTAGCAGGTGGGAAAGAAGTCCGCGGATGACTGCTGACGTGATGCCCGCGCTCGGACGCAAGGGCCAAGGCGGACGCCGCACAGTTTTTAGCGGGTGCAATCCTCACATAACCGTCGTGCTGTGCCCTCGGCGCGGCGGTGTGGGTCAGCCATTTTCTGTGCGTAAAAAAAAAGGTGGGAAAGAAATGGTCTCTACCTACCCCAATGGGAAAGAGGCGTGACTGTAGTAGTATATACTATGGTCTCTGCCTACCCTTATGGGATATCAGCGTGAGTGTATATATGTATGTATGTACAATTGTAGCAAAGAATCATAGAAGTGGTCTCTGCCTATCCCAATGGGAGAGAGGCGTGACTGTATGTATGTATGTAGTATCTACTAATTGTATGTATGTAAGAAAACTCATAAGCTCGCCTTTGTACATCTTTTTTCTCTATTTACAAATGTATTTACACGTTTGTGTACAATAAGAATAAATAACTAAAAGAGGGATTTCCCTCCACGCTTGGTAGCCGTCTTTGAGGTCGCAGTAGATTAGCAGATAGCGCAGCATCCACCGGGGAGAGATGGAGTGACGCTGTTATTGTGCCAACGCCACGGCAAACATTGACAGCACGTACACCTACAGTATATTTGTTCTAACGCTCTGTATACAAAAGGTTCGTTTACCGGTTCGTTTATATATAATATGAATTAAGCTCACCTTTGTGTTCATCATTTATTTAAATCTCATAACCGTATCAAATTTGTGTGCACAATTGAGAATAAGTAATAAAATTTTGGGACCATTATTCTAATGGATATGCTTAATAAATTGTATAAATAACATTAATGATGTTTAAATGTATGTTAAGCAAATAATAATAAAAATGAAATAATAATAATAATGGCAAAGGAGCTGAGAGGCAATGTGGGTCTGATGTAAATATGTATAATTATCGTAATAGTAACATAATAATTTTATAATATTTAATAATGTTTGAAAATATTTGTACGGCACTACATTTTGGCATAACATAGCGAACTTTATAACAAAATCCATCTTGTTCTTACTACCTATGTTAAGTAAATAATAAATAAATAAATAAACAGATGCGAATATTTAAATTATTTTTATTTAAAAAAAACACGTCAAGATGATACCTATAAGTGATTTGTTTACGAATTTTTATGTACCGTAATTGTTGATTTGTGGATTGCATATATGTATATATATATGGTTGGTTCTCGGGCCTTGTGAATAAAAATGCACTTTGTCTTTATTCGATCGTAATTGGTGCTGATTCTGTAGTAACAGAACTTAAATAAATTAAGTCCCTCCCTATCTTTTTTTAATGTCAAATGCCAAAACGAGATAGCAAACGTTTACAGCGAGTACGGAACAACGTTTATGTTAAAAGGTTCAAAGAAATGTTGCGTTTTGCGTCTCTTTAGTCCGTATGTTCCGAGATCGCGTCTAAATCTTTTAATTTTGACGTGTTTAAATGAAACTGACAGTACCAAACTTGTAACCATCTCGTTTTGGCGTTTGACATTAGAAAAAGATAGGGAGCGACTAAATTTAGTTAAGTTCTGTTACAACAGATTCAGCACCATTGTGGAAGGTGGGTTTCAGAAGCCCTTAATTAGTCGATCTGAATTGGATATTTTTAATATACAGACGACTTTTTATATTTTTTTTAATACTAGAGATTAAAAAACAAACGTTAATAAAATAGTTTTAATTATGAAATGAATATTACAATAATTTAGAGCGGGTGGGTATTACTGCAAATTAATGTTGATCGCCTACAATGAAACAGGTCGACTATACTCTTTCCCCGTAACACGGCTCGTCCGTAACATCCCGGGAGAAATTAAATTCATCCAACGCGCCAACTGGGCCCCATGCAAATGCGGTACATTTATAGCCAAAGCGGTTTTTAATAGCGACTACTTTCGTGAATTATTACACTGGAGAACGGGAAAACATCGTTGGTGAACAATTTCAGGGATTTGGCTAGTTACTGTTATTAAGGCGCGGTAGGTGTAAACATGGGCGGGGGGTACTTAGTCTTTTAGCCTGTCCGGTAAATAGACTTAAGTATACGGATAAGCGACCCCGGGCCCCCGAGCTACTGCTGTCTCTTCCTAGTCCTTCCGAGATAGTAGTATCCTATATCCTTATAGTCCTTTTCCCAAATTCCATATTCCTTGCTCAAGACACCTTTCCTACTTCATCCTCTTTCGGTGGGATCACAATGAGGAACTTTAATCACTTTTGAACCTTATAAAATGGCAGCGTCGTGATTGATCACCGGACACGTCTCGTTTCCGTGGGGGCGAAAGTGGGCCACGGATTGCAATTTTGCTATATTAAACGATCGTAGCAAGTGGAAGGCAGTGGTCTCTGCCTACCCCAATTCTTCACTAGAATAGTGGTCAGTATCTCCGCCGATCACGCGGGAGACTGGGGTTCGATTCCCCGTCGGAGGATCTGGGAAAAAGGCGTGACTGTATGTATATATGTAGCTATGAACATTTGTACAAACAACATTGTAGCATGTGATTTTAACACTGTGTTACAATATACTGGATAAAATAAGGTCCAAAGTTGTATATCATATTTGATTTGCCGTCACGCCGGATCACAGACATTCATAATGTTTTGCGGACTACATCAAAATTATTGTTTTATTATTTCATCATCCTCAGTCCATATCGTCCCCACTACAGGGGCACAGACCTCCCCTGATCAGGAGGGGGATTAGGCCGTAGTCTACCGCGCTGGCCTAGTGCGGGTTGGTAGACTTCACACACCTATGCGGGCATGCAAGTTTTCTCACGAAGTTATGCTTCTCCGTTAAGTACATTGGTGTCTACAATGTAGACTGTACATGAATTACAAATAATAATTCAGTGGTACGGGCTACGGGACCGGGATCGAACCCACGACTCTTCGATCGTAAGCCGTGTCTAAAACCATTATACCACCAATGTACTATCTTATTTATTTATATATTGTATTTATCTATATAAGTAAGTATAACGTCGTCTAACATTTTAGGACCTCAAAAATGGCGGCGTCCACTCGACACGTCTCGTTTCCCACGGGGGCGAAAAGTGGGCTACTGATAGCCACTTTGCTCATAGCAAGTGGAAAGAAGTGGTCTCTGCCTACCCCAATACTTCGGTAGTCCTGTGACGCGGGAGACCGGGGTTCGATTCCCCGCCGGGGAGCCAGGGAGAAAGGCGTGAGTGTATGTATGTGTGTATGTAACGTCGTATAGTGTCCAAGACACAGGCAATCCTAGTTTGTGACTAGATCAATGTGTGTGAATGTCCACAGTATTATTATAATATTTGAGTTAGAGTAGTGCAGCAAGCCCTAAATACGGAGGTCCCAAGTATACTACCTGTCGCAGGGCCAGGAGATAAGGCAATATTGGAAACGCCGGAGCCTGCCTTCACCCCAATAATATCAGTTTCAGGATCTTGCGAAAGGTTACCCGAAAGAGATGTCTGTTCTCGATAAGCGTACCTATTGTAACACGGTACATATTATTTTTACTCCCCTGTATATCTAAATTTCGGATCAATTGGTGAAATGAAGGCAGTCCTTCATGAAGGTAGTCCGAAGTGGGTACACTGAGTACTTTGAAGGATACTTAAAATCGGTGGAAAAGAGATTGNAAGGCAATATTGGAAACGCCGGAGCCTGCCTTCACCCCAATAATATCAGTTTCAGGATCTTGCGAAAGGTTGCCCGAAAGAGATGTCTGTTCTCGATAAGCGTACCTATTGTAACACGGTACATATTATTTTTACTCCCCTGTATATCTAAATTTCGGATCAATTGGTGAAATGAAGGCAGTCCTTCATGAAGGTAGTCCGAAGTGGGTACACTGAGTACTTTGAAGGATACTTAAAATCGGTGGAAAAGAGATTGAAAAAAAAAATACAGATAAATCAGCTTTCAGACATTTTTGCTTTTGTAGGAATTTTTTTTGCAATTACTAAAACCGGAATAAACAAGTTTGCGCTAGCCACCGCGTGCATCGCACTGTCGCATCAGTCGCTTATAAGTAGCATTAGAAGTTAGTTATACATATTAAATTATTTTTAATATGTATAATATTAATTACCTACCTAGAAATTAAAATAAAAATATAAAATATATTTATTTGTCTGCTAACCGTACACTACTAGAAACTCAAAAATGTCTCCATACTGATTTAGTTGTATGACATTTAATTTTTTTTTTACACTCACGACCATTATTTTGGAAAAAGGTGGGTAGAAGCGCACTTTGTACATCTACCCACCCTCTTTTTTCTAAAGTGTTTCTGACACGATGTGATCGGTGGGGAGCTTGTTGCTTTACTTGGGGTTTTACCCGAAATATCCTCTAAGTTCTTCTTCATCGTCGATTCCTCATGACTGAGGGTCGTGAACATCACGGCCAAGTTTTTGCTCCAGCTTCCTTCCGGCTCTTCGACATTCAGCCTATTTGGTGTGCGTGCCGGACATCTAATAGATATCTCACGCCTACTCTTACCGCCAGATTAGTTGCATGCGCGTCTGCATGTATCTATAATACTAAAAAAACTATATATTACTCGTCATTTATATTCACATCAATTCCACATTTTTATAAGAAAAGAAATTAGTTTTGCTGCATGTGAAGGAATTAAAATTTGAAGCATGATGGACATCTTATTATGTCCATCATGCTTCAAATTTGAATTCCTTCACATGCAGCAAAAGTAATTTCTTTTCTTATAAAAATGTGGAATTGATGTTCCATGCCTACAGCAGTAACTTACCACCGGATCATGTATGTGCGCATCTGTAATATCTATAATAAAAAAACTCTACGCTACTCATCAACTCACATTAATTTAGCATGTTTTTTATGATATGAAATTACATTACTGAAAGTGAGGGTATTCAAATTTGATGTGTTTCCGACATCTAATAGATGTTCCTCGCCGGCAGTAGCAATTTACCATCAGATTAGCTGCATGCACGTCTGTACCATCTATAATATTAAAAAAAAAATTGTAGTGCGCGTCAAGTCAACTCACATTAATTCCGCATTTTTAATATGATGTGAAATTACTTTACTGAAAGTAAGAGTATTTAAATTTGAAGCACGCCGGACATCTAATAGATGTTTTACGCCTACACTTACCACCACATTAGCTGCGTGCGCATCCCTAACATCTATAATATAAAAAGAAATACTCACTACTCATCAATTTGACTCATATTAAATCTGTATTTTTTATAATATGTAATTACGTTACTGAAAGTAAGGTTATTCAAATTTGAGGCGTGTCGGATATCTAATAGATGTCCCAAGCTTACAGTAATATCTTACTACCAAATTACTAGCAGGCGCGTCAGTAACATCTATTACATTAAAACAAAAACCTCTATAGTACTCTATACATCCTCACCTTAGATTATTTGACGTACAAATATTCTAAGGACCTCACATTAATTCCGCATTTTTATAATATATGAAATAAAATTACGTTGCTGCAAGGGAGGGTATTCAAATTTGAAGCGTTCAGCTGTACGGCAAACGGGCTTTTAATGGCTAAAACCAAATGGGGCAGAACATTACTGTTTAATAACACACCGTTACAATTTTCAAAGCAACATCGTCAAGTTTATCATAACAGAGCTCAATATTAAAAGACTTTTAAAAACGATTTGCCATAATCTTCCCGATTGGCAGTCCTCTTGAGATCGCAGTAGATTTTGATTGAATTATCCTGTGATAGCGCTGCTGATCATTACCCTGGCATATCTCTTAGCTGCTCCTCATAGTATCCACGGGGAGAGATTGGTGATGCTATTATTAATAATAATTATTATTAATAATAATTATTAATAATAATAATTAATATTAATAATAATTATAAACTGTGGGAACGCAATGAGGAACTTTAATCACTTTTGAACCTCATAAAATGGCGGCGTTATGGTTCGCCACCCGACACGTCTCGTTTCCCGCGGGGGCGAAAATTGGGCCACGGATAGCCACTTTGCTCGTAACAAGTTGAAGGAAGTGGTCTCTGCCTAACCCAATTCTTCAGTAGTATAGTGGTCAGTATCTTCGCTGGTCACGCGGGAGACCGTGGTTCGATTCCCCGCCGGAGGACCAGGGAAAAAGGCGTGATTGTATGTATGTAATAGTAATTGCGTGGTTTTTTTGCATGTGAACTGTGACAGTGACTTTACAGACTACGAGTAGTTTCGACGAGGCTGGCAAATCGATCGATGTTTGTTTGTTTGATTGTTTGTTTGTTCGGGCTTCACGCAAAAACCAGCGGGTAGATTTTGGTTAAATACCGCGGCATGTTTCATCAAAATCGATCCTGTAGAAATGATGATGATGATGATGAGGCTTTTTTACATAAATGTATGATTGTGTCGGGATTTCCCATGTAGCGGAATTCACACAGGCGGAGCCGCGGGGAAAAGCTAGTCTCTATATAAAAATTTGTGATAGTTATGGTCGTTTAGTGGATAAGACCTCGTCCTAAATCTGAAAATCGAAAGGTCTCAGGTTCAATCCCCGGCTGGTACACTAACATTACCATTTCTTCTCCATGTCTGAGAAGGCACGATAAATACAATAGTATGCGCCGGTTGATGGTTCAACATCACTGACCGTCAGCAGGAATTGTGGAGGCATACGGGGATAACGTCAGATAACAATCGGTCATTTTAACGGCCCTACAGCCGCAGCCCCTGCAGAAAACAGCAAACCCTGACGCCAAAGTTAGCGCAATGCTATACAGTCCAGACAGAGTAAAACTTTTGATGAAGAAATTGTATATTTTAATATTTTGATACTGTCACACTGATAAACAATTTTTTTGTGAATGTAATGTGGGTAGTTGACACAATTTCTTATTTTAGTTTTATCAATAACTTAACTAATCAATTACTATAATATAAAATTCTTAATTGTCAAATTTTGTAAATCGAAAATATTAAAAATAAACTACTCCTATCGACTAATTAAGGGCTTCTGAAACCAAATCCGTCGATGTTTGTTTGTTCGTCTGTTTATTCGAGTTTCACGCAAAAATTAGCGGGTAGATTTTGGTCGAACATTTACAGTTTAAAGGTACTATTATAACTTATTATTCCGACTTAAATAGTGCAGTATGTTTCACCAAACGTTGTACCTTATGTAATGTCAGCACCATCTGAAGATTGACTAGTAGAAAATACCTCAGGCATTAAGTCTGCCTACATACAATAATAATAATAATATTCTGGACACTTTTTCACACGCATTGATCTAGTCCCAAACTAGGATTCCCTGTGTCTTGGGTACTAGGCAACGTTATACATACTTATATAGATAAATACTATACATAAATAGATAAATACATCCAGGACTCGGAACAAGCATTTGTGCTCATCACACAAATGTTTGACCCTACCAGGATTCGAATCCGGGACTCATTGGCACAGAAAGCAGGGTCACTGCCCACTGCACCAATCAGTCGTCAATAGTGTATGACGTGTAAATAAATAAATATCTTAGAATTTTTAAATCTGCTGTCAAGTGAAGGCGAGAATAGTTTTCAACTCTTTACACTGAGGTAAATAAGGACAAGTTAATTCAACAGGTGTATTCTCTTTTGGCAACACCAATATTGATACATACAATGCGATTCAAATAAGAATAGGAACGTCAATAACCTCTAGCTGTCAAATGTCACTTGTAAAGTACGGTTTGCAAAGAATACTTTGTTTAAAAAAGTCTCTCGTCAAACTTAAATAGAAACGTTAAATAGTAGTAAATTAGCCAAATATAATATTTAATTATTTAAAGTCGTTATTAGTTTGAACTGACAGCTATGACGTCACAATATGGCGCAGAGTCGATCCTATTCTCATTTGAATCGCATTGTACATACATACACTCACTCCTCTTTCCCATTGAAGTAGGCAGAGACCACTTCTTTCCACCTGCTACGATCGTTCAATGTAGCAGAGTTGCTATCCGCAGCCCACATTTCGCCCCCGCGGGCAACGAGACGTGTCGGGTGGCGAACCACGACCTACCCTTTCGTCCATCGGTTCGCGCTCGTTTTCGTTAAAAGTGCGGATTTAATTCAATAGTCGGCCGAGTGTGTTGAGGTCTATTCTGTATATGACTGTCTATTCATAATTCATGCGGTTACGGGGCGCGCGCGAGAGACTACACTTTTAAAAGGTATTCGAGTAAATTTTATCTTTTATACTTTAACTTCTACCATCAATTAGGGAAGTTTCGTCAAATAATATGGTCTTTATTCGTGTAGAATTTCAGCTTTATTTTCCGCTTGCTGTTACTTTATTAAGTAACTCGCTTATAATTTAAACTGTACTCCTAATTTCTACCGTTTCTTGATTTTATCTACGAGTTTATTCTATATATTTTTGGGATAAAAGTTAATTAGTATTTTTTATTTTTTTATTTATTTCATACAATATTAGAGCTTTTTAGCCTCTGTACTCGAATTGGGCATAGCCTGCATAGAGAGGGTGTCAAATTTTTTATATTTTCAGAAAAGTTTTCTGTAACTCAATAAAAGTCAGGTCAAAAGATATTCAGCTGTTTTGAAAATTAAAACGGTCAAATATGTTGAAATAGTCTGTGTAAACACGATGACAATCTGTATCTGTTATGGCAAAAAACAAAAAAAAAAATGTGTGACGTCTTTCCAACGAGTAAAGTAATATTCGTTCTTTCGCTCATTTTTATGTTCATGTAAATAGTTAATTAGTTAGAAAATATTTTTCCTTTGTTGCAGACTGGAGACTTTTCACCAAAATTCCGTTTCATTGAATGATTTTAATTCATCACCTGACGTGAAACTGGCAAAAATGTTTTATTAACTATATACTATTAATAATAATTGTTCGCACCGAATGTATTCGATGCTTTATTTCATTCCTGTATAATGTGGGTACTTTAATATTTTTTATAAACAAATTTCGCTGCATAACCGCGAGCCGCGAGCGAGCTAGTACTGGACCACCGCCGGTCGCGTTCAGTCGCGTGCGCTTACTCTGTTATTCGAAAAGTCTCCCACGCCACCGCTTCTGGAGCTTGTGCATCGCCAGCACTGCGCTCCGTCCACATACATCGAAGGACCGCACCAATCGAACCCTCGTACGAAGGAACTACGCACCGGGTCGGCTCCCAGTCACAGGTGAGTGGTTGTGCAGCATTCCTTTGTTTAGGGTTAAATGTTTTTCCCCGCTTCCTATGGTGATACATATGGCCTATTACTGGCCAAACGCTTCCGCTCCGCTTCCTCAATAATCTATAAACAAATTATGAAAAATCATGATAATTGATATGATTTACAAAATGGGTATAATCCAATTTTAAACTGAAACGCTTCTTCTGATAAATTGCAAAAATGTAATTACGTCATTGTTCGATTGGATGAGCGATACATAGCATAGTAGTCCAACGCGGAGTCAGCCGTAAAACGAGTGGTATCTCTGTAAATGCACTCGACTTTATCTTTAAGTTAAGAGGGTGCTATATGCAGTCAGGTGTGAGTAATCGCCTGGCGTAGTGCCCGGGCACTTGGCTGTCTTCCGTTAAGGAAGTGACAGGGAGCCGCACAATTAGATAGCTAATGTTAAGGAGAGGTTCACGAAATAAATTAACGAAGACGAAATAAATTATGACAACAGATTGATACAGTAGGCAATGACCCTGCTTTCTCTGCCAATAAGTCCCGAGTTCTGATCCTGGTAGGGACAAACTTTTGTATGTGATTCGTGGACGTATTTATCTATAAGTATGTGTATCGTAAATACCGCAATGTCTTAAGACCAGGATATTCAATCAGTGCGTATTTATTGCCAGTGTATCGTTGTCTATAATATATAACCAACTAACGATAACAATACTATACTATATTTATGTATTTGTATATAATATATATCTATTAG
>WUAW01008432.1:51300-68181 GCA_017165845.1 Thaumetopoea pityocampa | reverse complement strand
GGGGGGGGGGGGGGGGGGGGGGGGGGGGGGGGGGGTTCGAGTAGACAGGAAGTGCACGTGAGCGGAGCAGCGGGCAACAGCTAGTATTTGATAAATAATCAAATTTATTGATGAAGTTACAGCAGTTTAAGTTTGGCTCTAGACGGTGCATAATTGCCAAAAGAGCCGGTACTCTAAAAATAAGTTTCCCATAGTTAAAAGAGTTTTATTTTGAGAAACAGCGATGTAACGGCCGGAGCAAAGGTGCCTAATGGTGCGGAAAAAAACAATTATTTTATTTCCATTACACAGACTGTAAAAAGAAACAGTCAGGTACGAGTAGGATTAGCGTCAGGAGAGGGTTCCGTACCGCGTCAAACTTATCTTAAGAGTATATCTCACTGAATCAGTGAGCTGTTAAATAACTGCTACTGGTTAACCGTACCTTCAATGTACTGGTTAATTGTATCTATAATATTAAATTAATTTCAAAATACACGTTTGTCTCCATAAGAGATTTTAAATACATTATTTTCATATTTACTCTTATATTTGTGTCAAAAAACTTGGCTCTTTTCATCTAACTTAATGATTTGTCATTCATCATTGGTATCGTCATTATCATCAGCCTGTGGTAGTCCACGGCTGAACAGGGACCTCTTAAAAAAAAGAAGATATTTACTATAATCTCCACGTTTGGCAAGTCTTGGAGATGGCAGTAGATTTTGATTGAATATCAGGACAACGCTGGTGGTACATTATCCTGGTACATTCCTAAGCTGGTTCTCAAAGCATCCACTGGACAAAATAGAGTGACCCTATTATTATTATAACAATACCACACAGCAAATTTATCATCATCATCATCATTTTTCTTTTGATGATTAGCGAGTGGAGTGGAGTGGGAGTGGAGTCTTGCATTTAATTAGAAACTGGAATATTTCAAAGGAGCACAAGAACTTATTATTATCACAGATTACATAATTAAATTAATATTTGACTGCACGGATGGCGCAGTGGTTTAAGTGGTCACTTCTCCACTGCGCTGTCGAGTGTTGTGGGTTCGATCCCCACACGCGACTACAACTTTATGTAAACCACAAATTGTTGTTCTGATTCTGTGGTGTTCTGTGTTTCCGTTATTTGAATGTTTGGAAAGTCCTCGCGATACAGGAATTAATCCAAGAGCGGGAGTTGTCAAAAAAAAAATTATTACGCATTAATTTCAACGCGGTCGATCAAACAGTTTTTGAGGAAAATGTCTTGATTGACTGTCGCTGACAGATGAATGGATCAAAAAGTGGCCCAATAAAGTTTTCGTTTTTCCATTATGAGGTACGGAACTCTAAAAGGTGGTGAATCAACAAGTTTAGACTTTAAACTTATTGCTTCACTTTGTAAACCAAATTTTAACGTTGGGCTAGTGAGGGCAATTTTAATCGAATATGAAGATTAAAGAATTGAGTGAGCGACCGAAAGTAACAAATTAACCGACGTATATATTGTATTATACGCGCAAATTAGCAGCCGATTCTATGAGTCAGCGCGCTGAATTCCACTATGTGCTCCAGGAATTATATGAGCGTTTTATCCAAATACGTTGATTAAAGAAATACTGATGAAAGATATATTATATACTAGCTTTTGCCCGCGGCTCCGCTCGCGTGAATGTCGGTTTTCGGCAACATGGGAAATCCAGACACAATCATAGATTTATATAAAAAACTTGTAACCACTTTTACTTGACCTTTCGTACCTTAGCGGCGGTTACTAAAACAGGGATCAAGCTTTATCTTCAATTCTACTGGACCGATTTTGATGAAACATGCCGCATTAATTAAGTCGGAATAATGCCTTTAAGACTGTAATAGTTCAATCAAAATCTACCAGCTGGTTTTTGCGTGACGCCCGAACAAACAAACATCGACGGATTCGGTTTCAGAAGCCCTGAATTAGTCCATCTGGGTAGTTTGTTTTTTCTCTCTGAAACAAGCTGTTGATTTGATCAAGGAAGGTTTTTCCTGGGCATCCTTCCTTGAGATTTCCATTCACATTTGCCAGGTGTATTCGTTTCGTCGTTCGAATCTCATTAATCCTTTGTAAATGATCAAACGGTAGTGTTGTTTTTGAAAAAAATCGCACACATACAAACATAGAATAGAAAGGCAGTATCTTCCTTTTCTAAAGTCTATGGAAAAATAAATGCTTGTGTATTGTGCGTAGCGGGGGAAACATTAAGACGTAAAGGGGTGCTCCGAGACTTGTAGCCGTGGGCCGCGAGTGGCTGGGACGCGTGCTCGAGTGGGCGGAACGACGCCGTACGGGGACCCTTGACAAGCGATATTGTTATTCGCCACTATACAATACTCGTGTTATCTTTGAAACGTTGTAATATAACGCAATTGAGATGCAGAGTAATTTGAATTTATAACACTTATAAACATCAGCACTCCATCCCTGGAGGTTTGTACTTCCAGTTTTCATGGTGGCAATCGGCTGAGAATTCGCGCCATTTCTGTCTGGCGAGTGTATGTATTCTTCAAGTCATATAATATTTTTTCATGTGAACAATAAAATATCGGTGTGTTTAATTTTATTGTTTCTTGGTGGTTTTGAAATCAATGCAGCGAATGTTAGTCACGTCCAATATTTCAATATTGTTCATTATCACCGACGATTAATACACAAAGCAACAACGAATTTATAAATTAAAACATCACGATAAACTAATATAAAACATTGAAATAAAACTTCATGTGACGCTTCACTCGGCCGCCAAAACTTTCCCCTGGAGGGTTATAATTATTATAATAATATTATGCCTCATATTTAGGAAATTCTTATCTTTAGTAGGATCCCATTAATTTATGTACTTGGCTTCAGCCTGTCCGGCAAATAGACTTAAGTATACGAGTAAGCGACCCCGGGCCCCCGAGCTACTACTGTCTCTTCCTACTCCTTCCGAGATAGTAGTATCCTATATCCTATAGTCCTTTTCCCAAATTCCATACTGTACACCTTTCCTACCTCAACCTCTTTCTTTTTCTTCCTTTTCGTGGGAACGCAATGAGGCTTTTTAATGATTTTGAACCTTAAAATGGCGGCGTCGTGGTTTGCCACCCAACACGTCTCGTTTCCCGCGGGGGCAAAAAGTGGTCTACGGCTATCCACCTTGCTCGTAGCAAGTGGAAAGAAGTGGTCTCTGCCTACCCCAATTTTTCGGTAGTATACTGGTCAGTATACCCGCCTGCGACGCGGGAGACCAGGGTTCGATTCCCCGCCGGAGAGCCAAGGAAAAGGACGTGAGTGTATGTATGTATGTATGTATGTAATAATATTTTGGACACATTCACACCCATTGCTCTAGTCTAAAACTAGAATTCCCTGTATCATGGGTACTAGACAACGATATACATACTTATATACATAAATACGTCCATGACTCGACTACAAACGTTTGTGCTCATCACACAAATTGTCCCTACCAGGATTCGAACCCGAGACTCATTGGCAGAGAAAGCAGTATCAGTGCTACATTGTACCACTCAGTCGTCAGTTAGTCAGAGACGTTTGGAATATAAATTTCTTGATCCATGCAACGATTTCTGACACTTTTATCGCTTCAAAACATTTTACATAAAGCACTCGCTGTTGTATGGTATAATGTAGAGGTTCCCAGTNTCTCATAGGCCACTTTCAAAATTTAGCTGGTTCCGGTGGACCCCCTGCAGCTACATTTCTACCATATTCCCGAAACTCAACAAAAATATAAAGATTACATCTAACTACGGAAATTTGCATACGCCAACGTAGACGCCCGTCGAGTCTCCCGTGGACCCCTGGGGGTCCATCTGGACCACTTTGGGAACTAAGGGTATAATGGTATAGATATGGTATAACACTCACATGATGTATAATAGTTATAGTTGTGACAAATGTTAGTTATGAGGAAAGTTTTAATTGGAATATATAGTGCAAGTTGTTCATTCCCTAGTCCATATTCGACCCCACTACAGGGTTAAGGAACCTCCCCTGATCAGGAGGGGGATTAGGCCGTAGTCTACCGCGCTGGCCTAATTGCCTATAGTGTTTACAGAATTTATCTATTAGATATATGTATGTATGCCATTGTCTGGGACCCAAATTTTGGAAAAATTAATTTGTGTCTAATTTAATATATGTAAGTGTCTAGAATATTATATTATCATACATGTTATAGATCCAAGTATATTATTATAATTGCACAGAAAATGGTAATTTTTCAAACTTTTATTATTAACTGGTAATTTCAATTAAGATTCGAATATTGTATACCAAAATTTCCACAAATATGTTATTCAAAAATTTAATTATAAAAGTCACCCTTATCTATTTCACTAAATACTTCGAGTTTCGTCACAAAATACTTTTTTAAAGTAAATTTATTTTTTAATACTTTTTTTTTTTTCAAAAATATAGATAATTATAAAATTAGCATCAACTAACTTTTGCCCGCGGCTCACCCGCGTGAATGTCACAATCGTAAATTTATATAAAAAGCCTTAGTACTATTTTACTTGAACATTCATACATTCAAAGATCAAATTGTATCTTTAATTCTACTGGACCGATTTTGATGAAACATGCTGCAGTATTTAAGTCAGAATCCTCTAAAACTGTAATAGTTTGACCAAAAGCCACCTGCTGGCTTTTGCATGAAGCTCAAACAAACAAACAAAGATCGACGGATTTGGTTTCAGAAGCCGTTAAATAGTCGATACGAGTATTTTTTTATATCTTTGATTTACAAAATTTGACACTTAACAATTTTATAATTATGATCATCAATTAACTAACATCCCTCCCGGCGTAGAATATTGTTGACTGAACACTTAAAAAGCATTTCTAACGTTCCGTTCGTTGTTACACGCGCTCAAGCACGAAGGCAAGTAAACTCAAGTCGAACGGGTAAACTTGAACAATGAATTATTCGCGAGGAACGCGGAAACTTGGACCTCGAACAAAAATGTGTCCATTCGCTATGAGTGAATGGGAACTTTAACTGACCATTCAGACTCGCCTGGACGTCGTCGTCATTCAAAACAATGTTGGGAGTTTTAAAGGGATTCCAATGAAACACGACACACCGGCGCATACCGCAGATTCTGTGCGAAAATTAAATCTTGTACTTTATAGTTATTGGCGCAAGTAAATCTTATTGCAACAAATATTATAAAATTTGAAAAATCTATTCCGTTAAATTTAATAATAATAAATAACTAGCTTTTGCCCGCGACTCCAACCGCGTGAATGTCAGTTTTCAGCTACATGGGAAATCCCGAAACAATCATAAATTTATATAAAAAGCCTTAGAATCATTTTTACTTCAGTTGTGGTACCTTAACAACGGCTACTAAAATAGGGACCAAATATCTTCAACCTACTGAACCGATTTTGATGAAACATGCCGCAATATTAAATAGTACCCTTAAGACTTTTAGTTACACTAAAATCTACCCGCTGGTTTTGTGTTAACCTCGAACAAACAAACAAACATCGATGGATTAGTTTTCAGAAGTCCTTAATCAGTCGATCTAGTTGTTGTAGAGTAGTTTGTTGTTAAATATCTTTGAGTTTTGAAAATTTGACATTTAACAATTTTATAATAGTGTTATATGTAATTTGGACGCTAACACACTAGATCGATCACTCAGGGTGACTCCGCAGATCCCCCGTAGGGAACGCATCTCATTGACATAATTATTATCGCGTTTTGGATGTATAATAAACTAGCGTTTACCGCGGCCTCGCTCGCCTCGATGTTCTTAAATACATGTCAGAGAGACCATTGAAAATACAATTATTTGATAACTTTGTAAGCTATGTTTTCTATCATCTGAGTAGTTATGGGGTGAAAGCGTAACAAATAAACAAACAAACTCACATTCGCATTTATAACATTAGTCAGTATATTACTTGAATCGCGCACATATTGCATTTTTTGCATTTAAATAACTCAGACGTAATAACCCGTGCCCAAGTTAGAAATTACGACTGTTACAGTTTCACCATATCGAACGGTTGGTACAGACTATTTGTGTTTACCGAACGAATCATTTTACTCCCAGTAAATAATTGTAACTCCCGTCTACGTGTCGTAGCCATGTCATGGCCCGGGCGTCACCGTGGAGCACACCGCCACGTTCTGCGCACACACACACACACACATCCCTCATATGGACACGCCTCACACGCCGCTTCAACAGCCTCCCCCCTCCATCGCCACTCGTTGGGGTGCTTCCTCCATTTTTCTCGTCATAAGAATAGCCCACATAGTTATATTCGTATGTTTACGCCATATTGTATTACCTAAGTTTCACTCGCGGTTGTGTCCGCGTGAATGTCAATTTTCACGCTAAATGGTATATCACGAAATAATTATGGATAGATTTACATACATACATATACAAATACCAAAACATACTAAAATACATACATACATATATTATTTTGAGAGAAAGTGCTCCTTAACTCTTTCTTTGAAAACACTCAGAGAAGAGCTATCCTGAATGGAATGAGGAAGTGAATTCCATAGGCGTACCGCACTCACAGTGAAAGATTCACAGTAACGACTGGATTTATGATGTGGGATACGCAAGAGAAGAGAAGAGCTTGTGCGGCAGGGTTCTCCCCTGGGGATAAGACACTCAAAACGTTCCCGGAGATAGGCTGGTGGATTCGATTTGTGAAGAATAGAATAAAGAAAAGACAGAACATGAGCATTTCGATGCTCCCGAATAAGCAGCCACTCCAAACGTTTCCGAAACTCCGATACATGGTCATACTTTCGGAGATCAAAAATGAAACGAATACATAAATTTTGCAAACGCTCGAGTTTATTAAGAAGTTCCTTAGTAGCGTCGAGAAAACAAACGTCAGCATAGTCTAAAAGTGGAAGCAGAAGAGATTGCGCAAGTGTTATCTTAGTCTCTTCTAAATTATGTGTCGATAATATTAAAAGCTCTTTTCCTTTAGGGGCATGGTTATCTATCTAACAGGGTATCTTTATCCTTATGCAGAGGACGAATCTCTCACAAATGGTATTTTGTTCTTTGTTTAATAAACTTATAACACTGTACTAAATTGTCGTTTGTGAAGAGAAAATATATACATATTATTATTATCCATATATCTTTATTAAAACATTTTTTTATAAAATATACATAAAAAATAAAAATTACAATTTTTACATATATTATACAATAAATTGTGCTCGGAGTAATGATAGTTGATTCCATATCCTGCATGATTTCATTATTATTATTAGCTTTATAAAAGGCGGGAAATAACTATACTTATATATACAAATATAAATTGACGTAGTCACCGTAGAGGTCCCTCCGTCTAGACACTCCGCGCGAGTCCTCTCCTTTCGAGAGGGTGAGGGTAAGGTGAATTCACCACTACATATTTATTTGCTTTACTAAAACACCATGTGGCGCGGGCGTTAAGGGCTGTTCACAATTTTGTAGGAGCTCTGTTGTGTTGTCAAACTTAAATACAAATATTCGTAGTCCCCACGCAAAGTTTGGCTCTACCGGAAATTGAACCCGAGATGCATCGGAATAAAAAGCAGAGTCACTATTAACTGAGACATTCAGAATTCAAAAAAAGTGTTATCTAAGTTATCGATTATGTTTTAATTATCCGCCATATTGATTTAGATCAATATGGCGGATAATTAAAACAACTTGTTCCAAAAAGGCCAAGTTCGTAGCACCGTTAATCGACGAAAGTGTATGAGAAGATGTATGGATGTGGATGAGGCGAGAGAGGTGTGTCAAGATCGTAGTATGTGGCAAACTGTGGTCTCTGCCTACCCTAATGGGATGCCGGCGTGAGTGTATGTATTGATTTAGATCTGCGCGACTAAGTAACAATTGTCTTAGCATTTATACTATTATAAAATTGTTAAATGTCAAATTTTGTAAAATCAAAGGTATTAAAAAAAATACTACTCAGATCGACTAATACTAAGGGCTTCTTAAACCGAATCCGTCGATGTTCGTTTGTTCGAGCTTCACGCAGAAACCAGCGGGCAGATTTTGGTCAAACAATTACAGCCGCCGTTATTGTACGAGAGGTCAAGTAAAAGTGGTTCTTCGATTGTGTCGGGATTTTCCATGTAGCGGAAAACCAATATTCACGCAGGCGGAGCCGCGGGCAAAAGCTAGTCCAAATATATAAACATTCAAGAATATCATGAGAATTAAAAATGCCCAAATATTCCGAATCGCACAAAAAATATTCAACTACGAACGGCTTAATGATTACATGTAAATATCCGAGTCGGGAGCGCCGGTTCCTCGTAGACAATGGGGGCCTACTTCTCAAGCGTAATTTGGCGTACCGTTCGTTTCACCACCGTGACGCCTGAAGTAACAGTGCAGGCGATTAAACTAAGCCCAAATTAGAGAACCACGGCGGAAAATGTACAATGTTTTAAGAGGTGATAGAGTAGGGGAAATTTTAATCGTCGATCAAAAGCTTATTATATTATAGCTTAGGTCAGGGAGTACTTGGTCTTTTAGCCTGTCCGGCAAATAGATTAAGTATACGGGTAGGCGACCTCGGCCCCCCGAGCTACTATTGTCTCCTCTTACTCCTTCCGAGATAGTAGTATCCTATACCCTATAGTGCTTTTCCTAAATTCCTTGTTCAATACACCTTTCCTACCTCATCCTTTTTTCTTTCCACGGGGGCGAAATGTGGGCTGCGGATATCCACTTTGTTACATTAAACGATCGTAGCAGGTGGAAAGAAGTGGTTTCTGCCTACCCCAATGGAAAAGAGGCGTAACTGGTATGTATATAGTATATTTATTTATTTACACTTCATACATAAAACATGTACAGGCGGACTTAATGTCTTAGGCATTTTCTAGTATATACTATAGTCTCTGCCTACCCTTATGTGATATCGGCGTGAGTGTATGGATGTATGTACGTATCAAAAGCTGCCACGAGTATCTACACGTACAAATATTCTTACGAAGCGCTACACATTTAGTTTTATAGTCAATTTAACATTTGAGGGTAATTTTAAATTTTGATTTTGTATACATGTTATCATCATCACCGTTAGCCTTTGGGAGTCCACTGCTGGACAAGGATCCCTCCTTAAAAAGGGAGGATTTGCTATAATCTCCAGGCTTTACAGGCGTCTCGGAGATAATAGTATATTTTGATTGATTACACACATTATTATTATATTATATACTAGTGTTTACCCGCGGCTTCGCTTGCGTTGATGTCGGGTGACCATATAAAATCATTTCTTCTATCCCTCGGAAAAAGATTTGTTCGGGATATAAGGTACCCTGTGTCCTTCTCTGTACTTCAGATGTGTGTACAAAATTTCATGGTGATCGGTTGATTAGTTAAGGCGTGAAAGCGTAATCAACAAACAAACAAACATTCGCATTTATAATATTAGTTAGGATTAATATGTTAACGTTTTCCTGTTTAGAGTGATCAGAGATACTTTGTGTAGTTTCACAACCTATAAAATCGTTTGGTCAGTACGAGAAGGCCGTGATGGCCAGTGGGCGGTCAGGCGGCGTGGATTGGGCGGTCAGGCGGCCGGGCGCTGGGTCGGTGGCCGGCGGCCGGCCTGCGCTGCAACATTACCCAACACATCATTTCGGAACAGTGCAACCGCAGCGAGCATTGACACCAATTTCTTGATGGACGACTACCGCGAGGTCGGTCAGCCTCCTTATTATTACCTTTTGTACCTTAACGCTAAGCTCACCGACATTCATACACACCTATTTCTACCGCAATACGTCAAATGGATCGTGTTCAAAAAATTATATATACACATATCGACGGTTGAAAGTTAATAGGGGATAAGCGACATAATGGTCGAAAATTAGTTATGTATAACATTCTACTTAAAATTGTCCGCTTTTTCGAATGCACTTACTTCCATGGCTCTACGATGACTTTTTTGTCACTTATGTCCAAGCGAAGAACTCAATCAATTCATTGATCTAAACAAGATCAATTGATTTAAGCGACGTAAAACCACATAATACAACGCCGAATAAAATAAATAAATGCTTTGCCAATTAATGCTTTTATTTTTCTTGGTTATATAGCACTCATATAGATATTGTAGAATTATGTTTTTTTTTTAATTAATGTACAGCAAAAAGGCTCACAGATTTAGTAGTCAAACTCGAAAAATTAGTTTTATTTAATCTAATTTATGACTTGGTATCGGAGACCTTTAAGCCAAGTCATCATTTTAATACGATCTTTCGTTAATTTAATGAGAGCTGTTTCCATTTTCACGATGTGACAATAAATAAAAAAGTTATGCCCATTTTTCTGCAGTTTAAACTTCAAACTGTTCTCGTGAACAATTTGGTTTTTGTCGCTTATACCCTATCACCTTTCAAGCGTCGATATATTTCTCGCTAAAAACAATAATAAGAAAGGAGATTTGATATATACTTCAATAAAATTGGTAAAGTTGAAAAATCTACCCGCGCAAAAACCTTGCGCGAAGCTCGAACAAACAAATAAACTTACAGCGACGGATTTGGTTTCAGAAGCCCTTAATTAGATAGTCTGAGATGATTTTTTAATATTTTTGATTTACAACATTTGATATTTAACGATTTTATAATAGTGTAGACGTGTCTACCTAAGTTGTCTACAGGCGGATAGCATGCTGAGAAGCAATTCACAGATGTGAGACGCGATGACCGAAGGGTCACCCGGCAGGAGGTCAGGGGGTCACCGAACACTCCCGCATACTTCGCCAAAGCTGCGCGCATACGGCAACCACTTTTATATTCAGCTCTTGATCGCAATCTTAACACATTCGCTGCCTGTCACTCGGATACGAGTGGGGCGGTGCCGTTGCAAAAGTAGAAATAGAAATAATTAAAAATATTTTGATTTCCGAAATTTGAATTTACTCAAATAAATTTATAACACGTTATAAATGGTATAATTTCATTACAAGAGGACGTTGCTTTTTGAATTATGTAAATATCATTTTTAGTTTGGATTTTATGGGCTTTTTCCCAAACCCTGGTAATTTTGTCAAATTCGTCCGGTTATATTCTCACAGACATCTATTTTTCGCCCGGAAGTGAATGTGTTAAAAAACGTTTGTTTTTGCACATATAAGTTTAAAACATCGATGTGTGAACATACTAATATCAACACCGTGCTCTGTGCGGTATTTGCACATATTTTTTTCATACAAACGGGAGCCACGTATAATGACGTCGCGCGCTAATAAAGTACATTGTACGAGGACGCAAATACACTAAATATAGCAAAAAATCGGTGCGATGCAGTAGGAGCGTTTTGAGAGTTGGACATGTAACACAGCAACCCAACTCTTAAGTGTTAGTATGGTCAGGCGTCGTATCGCAACCTCGTTCTCAAATTCGTCGGACGTGATAATACCTTGTGTCGCAGCACGTCTACCGATACGTGACATCGGTGCTGTTCTGTTCTAACAGAACTCAACTAAATTTAGCACCTCCCTATCTTTTTCTAACGTCAAACGCCAAAATTAGATAGCTACAATTTTGATGATCTCATTTTCGTTTACACACGTCACAATTAAAAGATTCAGACGCGATCTCGGAACACACGGACTAAAGGTACGCAAAAACGCAACATTTTTCGAATCGTTTAACAGAAATATGGGTCGGTACTCGCTATAAATGATTGCTATCTTGTTTTGGCGTTTGACATTAGAAAAAGATAGGGAGGGTCCTAAAATTAGTTAAGTACTGTTACAACAGAATCAGTACCATTGCGACGTATATTCACGTTATTCGCTCCAATGTGTTAAACGGGTATAAGCGAAATTGTATTGCAGCGCGCTCGCATCGATTCGCAAGTTCTCACGGCTGCTCGCGACTCGGCGCGTACTTATTCGCAAGCGGTGAGTGATGCGCGCGCGCCGTTCGCACAACACACTCACGTACGCACGCCGCGATTATCAGCCGTCGTAAATTACGAGCGATTAGCATAGAAGTCGTGCGCATGGCGACGGTGGGACATCATTAGATTCGGCTGCAGCGCTGCGAACGACACGGTGTCGTTATTAGCCGATAATTGTCAGTGAACTGTAGCGGTCGATTAACGGCAAAGTCGGGCGTGCACGTACGTGTGCGCGCGCATACGTACCGGGCGCCGGCGCGCGCGCCTCGCATACCACCATGTCGCTATGTAGAGTAACTCGTTTATAGTGATTACTCCATAATTATATAGAGCATAAATATTTACAGGGTGTTTTATAACAATTACGCAGTTTTTCTTGGTTTCTGTGTGTACCTGGTCCCTGGATGAAACCAATCTACGAGGTCTTGAACACAGGCGCAGGGTGGCCAGCCTTTCAGTGTCCTACGGGATACATTTTGGAGAGTGTGCGCAGGATTACACGGTCTAATTCCTCCATCCCCCTTTCACCATTGTACTACTAGACGCACGATGGACTAGCACCCCTGCCTCGTAAACATCCCTGCCACCAGTATGAAGCAATTTGCTTCTATATTCTTAATAGGTGCGGCTAAAGACTGAAATAGTCTTCCCACGGCAGTATTTCCGTCCGATTATATTGTAGGTGTCTTTAAGACAAGAGTGAATAGGTTCTTATTAAGCTAGTACGTTATACCACCCTAGGTTACATCGCCACTTACCATCAGGTGGGAATGTAGTCAAGTAGTAACTTAAATATGATAAAAAAAATTGTACAGTTATTGCCAAGATTCCTATTAATGTAATTAATTACAACCATATAAACAACTAGCTTTTGCAGGCGGCTCCGCCCGTGTGAATGTCATTTGCTGCTACATGAAAAATCCCGAAACAATCATAGATATTATTAGAATTATATAAATAAAAAACCATTGATCAGTTTTACACGAGCTCTCGCACCTTGACGGCGGCTACTAAAACAGGGATTAAGCTGTATCTTCAATTCTACTGCACCGATTTTAATGAAAAATGCTGCAGTATTTAATTCGAAATAGTACCTTTAAGACTGTAATAGCTTGATCAAAATCTGTTTCCTGGTTTTTGCGTGAAGCCTGAACAAACATACAAACAAACATCGATAGATTTGCTTTCAGAAGGCCTTAATTGGTCGATCTAAATAATTTGTGATTAAATATCTTCGATTTTTGAAATTTTGACATTTAACAATTTTATAACAGTATTTATTTTATTTATTTCTTCAAATTATGATGAATAGATGATATAATGATATTCAACTTATGATGAGTATAGATGTTATTATAATTTTGGTCAAGTTTATGAGAAAACTCAGCGATATATATATATAATAATAGACAAGTTCGGTACGTAGGATAGAGCAGTAGTGTGGAAGTAAAACATCGTGACCGGTTTCATGCCTCCAGGGAACGGATAGGGGGATGGCAAATATTAGATTCGGTCCTGAGGTAAGGCGGTTCATTGACCCTTACGAATTTGAGGCACAACATAAATGAGTAAGTTGGTAAAATAATCTGTACTATTTTTTTAATGTACTTATTTCTGAGGCAATGAAATTGCGTTTTTCGCAAACATAAAAAGCGTCATAAAGTCATAATAATCATTAGCGGCCCGTGGAAATTAATTATGTCATTCATAATACGTGCAGCCAAAGACTGAAATAGTCTTCCCGCGACACTATCTCCGTCCGATTATAATGTAGTGTCTTTACCACCCCAGCTTACATCGCCACTTACCATCAGGTGGGATAATAGTCAAGTACTGGCTTAAATATTGTAAAAAAGAAGATTACTACCGAACATGGGCCTCCTCCTAAAATGGTGGGATTTAAGGAGGGGGAGGGGGGGGGATGTTTACGCTTGTTAGGCGTCTTGGAGATCGCAGTAGATTTCAGTCACAATAGACGTTTAAAATTATTCAATATTAGCTTTTGTCCGCGACTCCGACCGCGTGAATGTCAATTTTCCGCTACTTGGGAAATCCCGAATCCCTCATAGATTTATATATAAAAATACGTAACTACTTTTACTTGACCTCTCGTACCTTAACGGCGGCTACTGAAACATATCAAGCTTTATCTTCAATTCTACTGGACCGATTTTGATGAAACATGCCGCAGTATTTAAGTCAGAATAATACCTTTAAGTCTGTAATAGTTTGACTAAAATCTACCGGCTGATTTTTTGATGAAGCTCGAACAAACGAACAAGCAAACAAATAAACAAACAGACAAACATCGACGGATTTGGTTTCAGAAGTCCTTAATTAGTCGACCCGAGTAGTTTTTTAAATATCTTTTGATATACAAAAGTTCACATTTAACAATTTTATAATAGTATATGATAATACTATACAGCGAGTGGAAATTTTGTGATATTGTTATCTGTGTGCTCCAGAGGGCTGCCACAAAGTTGCTGGGAGCCGGGCTCCTTAAAAGAGTATCGAATGGTGGTCGACACTCGCACGCATCGCTAACGTAGTCCGAATAATTTAGGTAAATCCACGCCAGACGCCTTNAAAGTTCACATTTAACAATTTTATAATAGTATATGATAATACTATACAGCGAGTGGAAATTTTGTGATATTTTTATCTGTGTGCTCCAGAGGGCTGCCACAAAGTTGCTGGGAGCCGGGCTCCTTAAAAGAGTATCGAATGGTGGTCGACACTCGCACGCATCGCTAACGTAGTCCGAATAATTTAGGTAAATCCACGCCAGACGCCTCCGTCACCGTTACACGCCGCGTTAGAATTCCGCCCGAGTGCTCGAACGAATTATCTCATTTCTATGCTATTTCGTGATGTCGATTCGATCTACAAGGTATGCGCACTATATTTTCGGGGAACTTTTCCAATTCATTAATATTACATAGGTACTCCGCCCCGTTAAAGTGATAAAATCGACATCTGCATGCAATAACATCGTAATTCAGTTTTTTTCGCATATTGAGTTACATAGTTCTTAGTAATTAAAAAAAATATAATAGTTTTTTTACAAACTTAAAGTAGAGAAAACAGTGCTCCTAAAAACATCAGATAGAGATGCATTTTTTGAACCTTATATAGACTTTAGACTTTAAATTTTGATCTCCCCTAAAAACAGAAAAAGTGAGTTACAGTATTACTGCATGGGGGTGTCGAAATATCCGCACGATGGTATAAACAAGTCCCAGTTCGTCAGTTTGGTCTGACACAGAATGCTCCTTGCGCACGCGTATATGAATGTGCCTCGAGAAAGCCACCGTTAGTGTGAGCGGCTGTTGCCAGGCGCACGTTGAATTCGCGATTGTTGGTCCTCGGCCGCGTCGCTCACACGATGAGCATTGCCCCCGCGCGTCGGCCGCTGCTCACCTAGCTATAGCACCGCTCGGGTACACACCGGGTCGCTACTCACGGACACGTCTCACGATACACAGCACGCACGTTGTAATTGTGATTACAGCACTAATGTGTGTAATTATTTAATACTTACATACATACATACAATCGCGCCTTTTTTATTTGCTCCGACGGGGAATCGAACCCCGGTCTCCTGCGTGACAGGTGGGGATATTGACCACTATACTATCGAAGGTTTGGAGTAAACTGAGACCACTTTCCACCTGCTACGAGCAAGGCAAAGTAACTTTTCGTCTTCGCGGGAATATATATTGGGATAAGTATAATGACCATAAAAAAACATGTGATAATAATTTTATTTTCACTGTTCGGAATAGTTTTCACCGAGAGCCAGTATGAAGAAGGTACCGCTAAACCTGTTCCCTATCGTAGTGTACATAAAATACGACAAATGCATGAAACTTAACAATAAAACATCATTATGGTCACTCCGTGGATGTCCACTGCTGGACATAGGTCTAAAAACGAGGAATGTGTCATAAACCCCACGTTTTAGCAAGCTTCTTTGATTCGAGTTTCACGCAAAAAACTGCCGGCAGATTTTGATCAAACTGATACAGCCTTAAAGATGCTATCCCTACTTAAATAATATTGCATATTTCATCAATATCAGTCCAATAGAATTGAAGATACAACTTAATCCCTGTTTTAGTAGCCGCCGTTACGGTACGAGAGCTCAAGTAAAAGTGGTGCTATGGCTTTTTATATTTCGTTGTGTGTTACGGGATTTCCCACGTAACGGAATGCCGGTATTAATGCGTATTAGTACAGTGAGTGAGTGCCTTGGTTGTGATATCAGTTGACTTGTATTCGTAGCCGTGTTCGAACAGTTCGTGTCGAACAGAGTTTACGAGCGTTCCGCCGATAACCGGCCGACCGGTCAGTTATTACAAGTCATATCTCTATGTAAGGAATGAATGGCAAGCACAAACTTCGGACCTCGGCTCGGGCACGTAGCGGTGTTAAAGTACTCCAGGCACAGTGGGTTAACTATTTGAAACACGATCGCGGCGGGTCCGTGAAATCACACGAGATTACGACGAACAGATTTATTCGTAGGTAACATTCCTTATCCAGTGAGTATTACGTGAAGCGACAAATTCTATGAAACATATATACATATAATCATGCTTTTTTAATTAGCTCTCCGGCGGGGAATCAAATCCCGGTCTCCCACGTGACAGGCAGTGATACTATAGAACCAACGAATTGGGGTAGGCAGAGACCACGATTCTTTCCAATTGCTACGAGCAAAGTGGCTATCTGTGGCACACTTTTCATCCCCACTTTTCGTTCGGGTGGCAAACTACGATACCGCGATTTTTATAAATTTCAAAAGTATCAAAGTTCCTCATTGCGTTCCCGCGACAAGGAAGAAGAGCAAGGAATATAGAATTTGGGAAAATGACTATAGGATATAGGATACTACTATCTCGGAAGGAGTAAGAAGAGACAGTAGTAGCTCGGGAGGCCGAGG
>WUAW01008432.1:9282-22452 GCA_017165845.1 Thaumetopoea pityocampa | reverse complement strand
TATAGCGAGTACCGACCTACGTTTCTGTCAAACGGTTCAATAAAATGTTGCGTTTTTGCGTATCTTTAGTCTGTGTGTTTCGAAATCTTTTAATTTTGACGTTACTAAATGAAACAGACAGCACCAAAATTGTAGCTATCTCGTTTTGGCGTTTGAGATTAGAAAAAATAGGGAGAGACCAAATTTAATTAAGTTCTGTTACAACAGAATCGGCACTATTGTTTACCCACATTGTGGTTATAAAATTTTTATTGTGTAAATTGTGTTCTAAAGTATTATTATGCGTATTTTTATTGATCAATAAATAAATAAATATTATTATACTAATATTTATTTTCTTCTAACTAGAATCATCGGAACCCATACGAGCTCAGTGGCTCAGAATTTGTATTTCGATTCCAAAAAATCACCTCGTTCCCACACAATGGTGGTGTGTTATTCTAATAGAACACGATTAGGCGATCATGGGGCTTATACGAGGTGCAGCGCACGTCCGACGGGCGAGCACACCGCGCGAATGTGATATTATTGGGACACCACACCACATTGGAAACTAACTAGAGGCAACAATTACCGCGCATTCACTTGTTACTAAGTACAATTCAAATGTGAGCTGTATGAACCGACCTCTTTCGGTGTCTTTCCGCAGGCGCGGTGGCAGCGCTGGGAGCCGACGGGGTTACACGCGTTCACTGCATTATTAAGTCTAAATAGCCTCACGCGCGACTTCACGCTGATGCGGCAGTCGAGACCGTGTTCTTCTCTCACTCTGTGCAGGGGCTACTGTGTTCGTATTTCTGTGAGTACCACCAAGACTTTAACATAGTAATAACTCAAACAAATATTGTCATTGTCAGGTCAGGGAGTACTTAGTCTTAAAAGACTAAGTACTCCTTAAAAGACCCGTATACAGACATGTATACGTCTGTATACGGGTAAGCGACCCCGGCCCCCCGAGCTACTACTGTCTCTTCCTACTCCTTCCGAGATATTAGTATCCGATATACTATAATCCTATTCCAAAATTCTATATTCCTTGGTCAATACACCTTTCCTACCTCATCCTTTTTTCTTTCCTCTCCATTAAGTCACGGGAACGCAATGAGGAACTTTAACATGTTTAACCTTATAAAATGGCGGCGTCGTAGTTCGCCACCCGACACGTCTCCTTGCCCGCGGAGGCGATATGTGGGCTGCGGATAGCCACTTTGCTACACCAAACGATCGTAGCAGGTGGAAGGAAGTGGTCTCTGCCTACCCCAATGGGAAATATGCATGACTGTATGTATGTATGTAGTATGTACTATGGTCTCTGCCTACCCTTATGGGATATCGGCGTGAGTGTATGTATGTAATGAATTCCATTTCATTTTCTTTATATCACTGTTATTATATTAACGACGGCCCAAAACATTTTCCAGTCAATATATGAGAATATATGCGAATTTTAATTCTATTAAAGTAAGTCAATTTTAATGGGCCGGGTTTCACACTTCATCAAAATGGCCTTAGAACGGCGGACAAAGAATTTTTATTTTTCAAAATTAAGACGGCACCATTGGACAACTTCTATTCATCATCATCATTTCAGCCCATAGCTGTCCACTGCTGAACATAGGTCTCTCCAATCGCATTCCAGCGCGACCGGTCGATAGCCACCTGCATCCAGCGAGAC
This sequence comes from Thaumetopoea pityocampa, assembly GCA_017165845.1. Classification (NCBI taxonomy): domain Eukaryota; kingdom Metazoa; phylum Arthropoda; class Insecta; order Lepidoptera; family Notodontidae; genus Thaumetopoea; species Thaumetopoea pityocampa. The sequence continues at coordinate 20,777 of WUAW01008432.1, read as the reverse complement.
CCAGCGATCCTCACCAGGTCGTCGGTCCATCTCGTAGGTGGCCGTCCCACACTGCGCTTGCTAGTACGTGATGTCCATTCAAGGATATTTTTGCCCGAACTTCTTTTAGCTACTAAATATATATTTAATTTAATATTTTTTTATGTAAGTGGGGGCAAACGGGCAAGCGGGTCATCTGATGGTGAGTGATCACCGCCGCCCGTAAATAATGAAAAAGGAGAAAATTTTACTATTTACTTTGACTAATAAACCTTTCTAAATATATAGACTCGCGATGTCAAATGTGGTCTATAAAACATACACATATATATAAAACATACACATAAACATATACATACATACAGTCACACCTCTTTCCTATTGGGGTAGGCAGAGACCACTCCTTTCCACCTGCTACAATCGTTTAATGTAGCCAAGTGACTACCCGCAATTCACGCGGGCAACGGGTCGTGTCGGGTGCTGAACCACAACGCCGCCATTTTATAAGTTTCAAAAATGTTAAAGTTCCTCATTGTGTCGCTTACCCGTATACATAAGTCTATTTGCCGGAGAGGCTAAAAGACTAAGTACTCCTTGACCTGATCAGTGTATTTAGAAAGAAGAAGAAGAAATAGAACATATTTATTCAGGACAAGCACAAAATAAAATTAACGAAATAAGAAAGTAAATAAAATATACAAAATACACACATACACTCACGCCAATATCCCATAAGGTTAGGCAGAGACCATAGTACACAAAATAATAAAGGTATGTATACAAAGTAAGTTTACAATCGCAATATCCCAGCTTTTTTATTAGGTGCCTGTCCGAATGGGCGCCATCTCAGCTTGCAACATCGGAGGATTGCAACCTCCGGTGTTGCGGCACTGGTACTATGATGAGGCTCTTATTCGCTGCACTTAACTTACAATTAGGTCCGTTAACAGTTGTTTGACAACGGTGGCCTGTACTAGCCTGTTAGATCTAAATCTGGTGCTATTTCGTGTATCAATCGTCAACAACCATGAACAATATTGAAACAAATAAAATCACTACCAAACTTGCAGTACTGTACGTTTTAGTACTCTATTTACGACATTTTCCCAAGTGTTAAGTTTTCAATTGTGGTAAAGGAATGAATTAAGAATTTCAGATTTATTTAATAACTGTGACAATCAACGGTTCACGTTTGGTTACGTTTCGCAATATTAACAAAGTGCCGATAAATTTAAATGATGCTTTGTACCCATTCATCTTATTCATCATTATCTCCAGCCCTTTTAAATCCACTGCTAGACATGAGCCTCCTCTATAAAAATCTTCACGCAGGCGTTTGGAGATTTATTTATTTATTTACACTTCATACATTAAATACGTAAAGGCAGACTTAATGCCTTAAGCATTTTCTATCAGTGAACTTTAGGATAGAGCAGAGATAAAAAAGCGGGTGCGTTCATAGACGAAAAGAAAATATGAGATGAGAGAACAAATCGGTTATTACATATTATATATACATACATAGAAACACAATAAACTGTATATAATAATAAACACAAATATGATAATAAACTAAGACACTGTTACAACATTTACAAAAACAAAGAGGAAAATAAGATGTCCATGATTCTGCTAATTCACGCAAAAGGAATTCGCGGACATTGATCTTGAACGAATCGCGTGTAGCACATAGCCTGATTTCGATAGAAAGGTACAAAAAAGAACAGATTGAAGAAGAAAAGAAGAATTAATAAGTCTCAAGAGGAGATCGCGGTAGACTTTAATTAAATAACAGGATGACGCTTTCATTGCCCATTTCAGCTTATTCAATTCAGCATTCATTTCATCTTATTGTCCGATTATAAATATTTGTCAATACATATATTCCTAAATAAACAATATCTTTAAAAAGTGCTAACTATTAAAATATATAGAAATAAAAATGATGCAAGAGAATTGTATATGCACAACTATATACGATGTACATAGCTCTGCTATGTAACCTTAGACTCTTAAATACATGAAGTATTTAAGAGTCTTTCTAACCATTGGTTCGATGTACATCTTTAGTAATCTTTTTAATGAAGAAAGGAAATCAGAACTTGGCGTTATCCAAACATGCGGGGCTCTGTTCGGGTGGACCTGTTTTATCTTTGCTCTTCGTGGGGACCCAATCCTCATAGCGTCTTTACTTTTGTATATCATAAAAATTGTGGCGTCGTAGTTCGTCACTCGACACGTCTCGTTTCCCGCGGAAGCGAAAAGTGGACCACGGATAGCCAGTGCTTGTGGCTAGTGGAAACACGTGGTCTCTATCTATCCCAATTTTTCGGTAGTATACTGGTCAGTATACCCGCCTGTCAAGAAGGAGACCAGGGTTTGATTCCGCGTCTGAGAGCCAGTGAAAAGCTGTGATTGTATGTATGTATGTAGGAAAAAAGATTCTTTTTGAGCCATGTACCCGACCAATTTATATTGAGCTTGCGGATCTCTACCCTCGCGGGTGCAATTTGCAGTTGGTAATTTGTGTTGCTGCATTTCGAGTAATGAAAATTACCCCGGCTCCGTGTGAGAGGATGCTCACGTTGTGTTCTGGGCAAATAAACTAATCTACCTGTATTTGCGCGGATAATATGTATTATGGTAATCACCTTCATTAGCCCACATTAAAGTCCACAACTGAACACAGTGGTCCACACACAGGAGGCGGAGTTATTTTATAATAATCCGTGCTGCTTGGAAACCGCACTGCGTGGACTGTTCTATTGTTGGACTGTGTTCCTGCTACTGGAGTGTCCCTTAATTGGTTCCGGTGAGTCCCGGGTGAAGAAACCGGTTGCGCCTTACAGCAGTTAATAAATACTTTTAACATTATTTTATTTTTTATTTTTACGTTTTTGGGAACACAAACAATTATATGGTTTAACTTAAAGTTCACAAACATATTATATACTAGCTGTTGCTCGCTACTCCACTTACGTGCACTTCCTATCTACTCGAAAACCCTCCCGCGCGTGCGCCGTAATTTCTTCGTAATCGTATTATTTTCCGACTTATTAGACAAACATTGTGATAGCTCGACTAATAAGTATGATATAAATATAATTTATAGCACTATATAAATATATAATTTATAGGAGTATCTGTGGAGTCACCCTGAATGATCGATTGAGGAATAGCGTGATATGGGATCGGTGTAAGTTGAACTATGATGTGGAGACAAGGATCGAGAAAGGAATGCTCCAATGGTTTGGTCATTTAGAAAGAATGAGTGAGATTCGATTGACGAAACGAATATACCGGGCAAATGTGAGTGGAAGTGTCGGAAGAGGGCGCCCAGGAAAAACTTACTTTAACCATATCAACAACTTGTTACAAAAAAGCCAAATTCTTAGCACCATTAATCGACGAAAGTGTACGAGAAAATGTATGGATGTGGATGAGGCGAGAGAGGTGTGTCTGGATCGTAGTATGTGGCAAACTGTGGTCTCTGCCTACCCTTATGGGATACCGGCGTGAGTGTATGTATGTATGTAATATATAATTTATAGCACTTACGAATAATGTTGCTTTCAACCAATGATTTTTTTTTCAGAGTTGGATCATTAGTTCCAGAGATTATCCCCCTTACATTCAAACTTAAAAACAAACAAATGTTACCTCTTCATAACATTAGTATATAATAGTATATTATTTTTTATATATGTATTGGTGTTCTATGTATGTATTTATCTCTGTTATATTCTCATCTACTTCAAATGACACTTGCTGCCGCATCTGTTTCATTGTCTCTGCTCTACACAAAAGTTGGCTGGCGGTGAATACCCTGGGCATTAAGTCCACCTTTACATATAATGTATAAAGTGTAAATATAATGTATAAAGTGTAAATAAATAAATAAATATTCCACAAATATATTTGTTACACATAAGAAAATATACCGCAATGCCTTAAGACCAAGGTATTCAATCAGTGCGTATCGCCAGTGATGACCTATGAAAATTAAAATGAATCTAAGTTATTTTAAATAAATAATAATATTCTATACATATATAATTACTTGTCCTGACTGACCGACTGATTCATCAACGCAGGGACTAAACCGCTGGGGCTACAAACTTGAAAAGTTGGCGGTTGATGCCTTTTATGTTGTAAGCATCCACTAAGAAAGGATTTTTGGAAATTTCACCCCTAAAAGGGCAAAATAAGCGATGAAAATTTGTATGGAAGTCTGTCATTTTTAAAGCAAGAAACACGAAATTTAATATGCCGGCTTCTGGTGAGAAATAAATGTACACGTATAGCGGTATTTTTCAAAATTTTACCCCCAAGAGCGTGAATAATTTTAGTAATTTTAGACCAAAAAGGAAATACCACAAAGACGTAGTACGGCAATTAAAACTAAAATTTAAAAAACTAAAAAAACAAGCGAAGCTGCGTGCAACAGCTAGTAGGAAAAATATTATCGCCATCATCATCATCTCCAGCCCATATTTCCCGTCCCCACGACAGGAGTACGGACCCCCCCCCCCCGTCTCTCTTAACGCTGGCCTTACGCTGGCCTATTGCCGGTTGGTAGACTTCACACACCCATGCAGGCATGCAGGTTTCCTCACGAACTTTTCCTTCACCGTTAAGTACATTGGTGTTTATAATTTAGACCGTATATGAAATAGAAATGACTCAGTGGTACGGGATCGCGATCGAACCTACGACCTTTCGACCGCAAGCCATCTCTTATACCACTACGCCAACAATATACTACTGTAAAAGAATTATTTGATACAAGACGCCTTCGCTGTAGCTGCCGGTACACGAAAGCCATTCATTTCACGGATATTTATTAGGAGAAAAGATTTCTAATCGACAATTTAACATGGGAATTATACTGTCTGTCTGAGGATTGTAACCCACATAGGCAGTGTGTAATTGGTGACTGCACACAATGTGGCTTTTGTTCTTGTAAAAATTGTTAACACAGGTGAATATTTGTATCTGTCACCTTCGGGTTAAATCACGCAATCGGCGCGTCATACTACACATTTCAGTATATTATGTTATAACACAAATATCCGTTCGATTGTAGACCATATTTTGAAATTTATAATAAAAAAATATGCCGCTAATGTATTACTGGTATAAAATTGTTAAAAGTCAAATTTTGTAAATCATAGTTATTTAAAAAAAACTACTCCGAACGATTAATGAAGAGTTTCTGAAACCAAATCCGTCGATGTTTCTTTAATTGTTTGTTTGTTCGAGCTTCACGCAAAAACCAGTGCGTAGATTTTGATTAAACTATTACAGTCTTAAAGGTACTATTCCGATTTAAATACTGCGGTATATTTTATCAAAATCGGTCCAATAGAATTAAAAATACAGCTTGATCCCTGTTTTATTAGCCGCTGTTAAGGTACGAGAGCTTAAGTAAATGTTTCATAGGCTTTTTATATAAATCTATGAATGTTTCGGGATTTCTCATGTAGCGGAAAACCAACATTCACGCGGACAGAGCCGCGGGTAAAAGCTAGTTCTTTAATAAAAGTAGTAAAGTTGAAAAGCAGAGTGATAATGTTATTTCTAAGAACTTCCCGAAAATGTTCAAAAGGGTCATTTGGCCCGTCATGTCAGGCTTAGTGTTAATATAACAAAGAAAAAAGATAAAAGATCAATTACACGGTCCAAACTCTCGTGTAGTGTACGACATCGATCGGGGTTACATAACGAAAATATATTCTAACAAAATTCACTTTGGGGGAAACACACCCTCGGCTCTTCAAGGTCACCGGTAATGCACCAAACGCGCACGTCGGATAGTGGGGTGCCGATACGGATCGATCTCCCTGTGGCCTAAGCTAACAGTCATGGGTGTCAAGGACACAACATACATACAATCACGCCTCTTTCCCAAGTTCTCCGGCGGGGAATTAAACCCCGGTCTCCAGCATGACAGGCGGGAATAGTGATCACTATACTACCGGAGAGTTGGGGTAGACAGAGACCATTTCTTTCCACTTGCTACGAGCAGTGCCTATCCATAGCCCACATCCGCCCCCGTGGAAAACGAGACGTGTCGGGTGGCGAACCACGACGCCGCCACTTTATAAGATTCAATAGCGTTAAATTTCCTCAATGCGTGTCCACGAAAAGGAAGGAAAGGAAAGAGGGTGAGATAGAAAAGGCGTATTGATCAAGGAATATGGAGTTTGGGAAAAGGACTATGGAATATAGGATACTACAATCTCGGAAGGAGTAGGGAGAAATAGTCGTAGCTCGGGGGGCCGGGGTCGATTATCTCTATACTTAAATCTATTTTCCAGACAGACTAAAAGAGTAAGTACTCTCTGACCACTAATTCACAATAAATACCTACACTGGTTCTTGGGTTATCATCATCATGATGTTGCCCTAGCTTATGAAAGTATAAAAATGTAACAATTTTATTAACAAATCATGATTGATAGATAAATTCCGAAAAAAAAAACCACCTAATCGGAGATTGAGGTGTTATAGCAATTTACTTCCTGATACAACCTCAGATTCCAAATGTGTTCCCGATGTTACGGATTCCGAACCGGCCTCCTCCTGATACTGGGTTTACTTTGTATTTTGACAATTATTTGAGATCGTCTTTTGAGTAGATAATCAATTTGGATGGAGTGAGTTGATCCTGACATATGTACATCTCTCGCTTCTTCTACTTTCATCAACGCTTTCATACAAACTCGTCGATTACTTCTAATCTGGCCTGGCCTAAGATTCCTAGCGAAAGATGTATGTCAGGATCGTAGCAAGTGGAAAAAGTGGTCTCTGCCTACCCCAGCGGAAAAAAAGGCATGACTGTATGTATGTAAATGAGTTGTATTATACCACCGTAATATAACAAGATCTTTTTCGAAAGATAATACATTCTTTATTATATTTATATTTCTTTCTTTATGAATACTCATAAGGAATATATTGACATAGTACAGGATTCAATTACAGCACTAATATTCTATGAGAGTACATGCCTCTCTGCAGTACATCGGCCGAAATTCCTTCACCAGGTCATAGGTCCACGTGTACGAGAGTCCACCTGCACTCAGCTTTCCTATGCCTTCCCCTGCACTAAGCTAAGATTCGAGGTCGAATCATCGTATTAACATCTAAATAAATAAGAACTATTGATGATAATTCTGCTGTAACACAACTTAATTAAATTTAGTCTCTTCCTATCTTTTTCTAATGTCAAACGCCAAAACGAGATAGCTACAATTTTGGTGCTGTCAGTTTTGTTTAGACACGTTAAAATTAAGAAATATAGATGTGACCTCGGAACCTACCGACTAAACATACTCAAAAACGCAACATTTTGGTAGTGATTCTGCTGTAACAAAACTTAACTAAATTTAGACTCTCCCTATCTTTTTCTAATGTCAAACGCCAAAACGAGATAGAAAACAATTTTAACGAGTAAAAGTGTAGGTTATACTTTCGTCAAAAGGTACAATAAATATTGCGTTTCTGCGTATCTTTAGTCGGCATGTTCAAAACTGACAGCATAAAAATTGTAGCTATCTCGTTTTGACGTTTGGCATTAGAAAAAGATAGGGAGATTCTAAAGTTGTATTACATCAGAATTGATACCATTACGGGCAACGAACGGCCATATAGACCTTATTAAAAAAAAAAAATTCAGTTAGTACATACATATAATAAATACATATAATACAATACATATTATATAATGCATACCTATCTGGAATAAATAAAACACAAATTTAGATCTGCTGTTTAAATTGCTATGCTGCTTAGTACACTATCTAAATAAATACTATCTAAACCCTTAGTTCCCAAAGTGGTCCAGTTGAACCCCCAGGGGTCCACGGGAGACTCGACGGGGGTCTATGTTGGCGTACGCAAATTTCATCATAGTTAAATCTAATCTTCACATTTTTTGTCGAGTTTTGGGAATATGGTAGAAATGTAGCTGCAGGGGGTCCACCGGAACCAGCTAAATTGTGAAAGTGGTCTATGAGAAAAAAAGTCGGGGAACCTCTGATCTAAACAATTGGTATTATGACTGGAATTCAATTATTGCGAGCTTCTATGAATTACCCAAAAATCCCTTTTCTACAAAAAGAATTCGTCTCTCACAGCTTATTACAGATAATTTTTTTTATGTGAGGGGGGCAAACGGGCAGGTCACCTGATGGTAAGTGATCACCGCGGCCCGTAGACACCCGCAACACCGGAGGGGTCGCAGGTGCGTTGCTGGCCTTTAAGAAAAGTGTCAGCTCGTTTCTTGAAGGTCCCCAAGTCGTATCCGCTTGGAAAAACCGCCGCTGGGAGTTCATTCCACAGGATGATGGTGCGTGGAAAGAGATTGCGCGAGAATCCAAATTGGTAGATCGCTGTCTAACCAAATGATATATACTTATTATCCTATTCATTGTGTAATGGGTTATAACAATTAGAAGAGAATATGGTTTGACCCCAAGCTGGTAGAATATTCTTCAGGCAAACTTTTAACGTTATTACAATAGATTAGATATAATGAATAGGTCAGTTTCGATAACTGAAGGCCGGTGTTGTTTGATCAAAATTTAAACAGATGTTTCGGTGACCAAACAGGCCATTACAGGTACATTTTGACATTTAAATATGCGACGTTCAAGATCATTAGGTGTTTCTGTGGTCGCTAGCGCTATGCCCAGTGTTAAAAAAAATTAAGGTCTTGGTATGTATCAAGACCTTAATTCTTTTTCATCATCATCATCAATACATCTACCATGCCATTGTAGGGCACGGGTCTCCTCACAGAGAGAGGGGTTAGGTAGTTTCCTCACGATGTTTTCCTTCACCATTTGAAGCGAGTGATAATTAATTAGGGGGCGTCATGTTTTTCTAGCAACTTTTTAATCCCTCCTCCCCCTGGTGACATGTAGGGAGGTATAGACTAACCCCCCCCCCCCCCTCCCCTTCCCAAAATCACGCGTATTTTTTGGTACAAAGTATTTTAAAATCACGCGCAGTTCTTCGGTTTAGAAATCGCGCGCTCAACGTAATTATACGTGATGTCACACTACCCGCCCCCCACCCGCCCTAGAGCCTCACGTGATTAATGGACGCGCCCCTTATTGAATATTATTAATGTACACATGATTTTCTTAAAGTGCTAGAATGGCAACCCCGAACCGGAATTCGGTGGATTCAGGCGGATCATAGCCGCTCGGTGTGGTGATCATTAGAGGAGGCCTATGTTCAGCAGTGGACGTCTGTGGGCTGATATGATTATGATGGCACATGATTTCGAAAAGTCAGAAGTGTGTATCTTGGATTTGAACTTGAAATCTAAGACTAGGAATGCATGATCACATCACTGGACTATCACTGACTATCGTGATTACAGAATCAACATTTTCATCTCTATATAATAAATAATCCATCGGAATTCCAACAATAATATTAGATTCGTTTTAGTTAAACTGTGACAAAATTACTTTTATGTAGTTGAATTCCTGTTTTGCAAATTTTAAATCACCGTAATAATACTTGATATTGTAGATTACCAAACGTAATGGTTCTTTGAAACTAATTATAATGAAGATATTTATGATTTCCGGAGACACTAATCAGTACAATAACACTTAGGATACCATTACCACTCTTTGTATATACATATATAAGTAAGCAGGATACTGCTGTCTACTGTATATATGACAAAAAAAACGATCGTATATAATGTTTTTACGTTCTGATAACGTTACTTATACGGTTCATATATATAATATAATTAAATATTTATGTGCTTGTTTTTGTGACAAGCTAAAAAAATTATCAGCCGTGGCGCTATAATGTGCCATGTACTCAACATGTTACAGTTAAAATCACAGTTAAAAAAGCCGCCGTGACATTAGTTTATTAACAAAAATCGCCTGTTTAATTAATAAGGTTAAATCAGTATAATTTTCGTGAGAAAGCCATTTCGAACTCACTCATTTGGAACGTAATATTTTTAACACATTCACTGTCACTCGGATCCGAGTGGGGCGATGTCATTGCAAAATAACCGCCCACTCGTATCCGAGCTACTAAATTTAACAAAAAAAAATATTAGGTGTGCAAGTAGAAATTCTGCATTTTTGTGTAAAATACAACTTTTTTGAAAAAATACTTCTTACAAACATTATTCTTCAAAATAATCGCCTTTATTATCTATGGTCTTTTGCCATTTATCGGATAGCACATGAATCCCTTCGCGATAGAAACTTGGCGGTTTTGAAAGAAAATAATCATCGAGCTATTTTCGCACATCTTCAACATTCGTGAACTGCTGCTCTTTTAAATATGACGACATCGATTTAAATAAGTGATGATCGGACGGAGCCGAGTCGGGTGAGTTCGCCGCGTGCTGTATAACTTGCCAGTCGAAATTGAAGATGAGTTCTTGGGTTGATTTTGATGTATGTGGGCGTGCCTTGTCATGCAGCAACATCACTTTCCGCCTTCCTTGGCCCGTAAATGGCCTTTCCTTTTCTAGAGCGTCACTTAATTTGTTCAACTGGTCTTGATAGCTAAACAGCTGTAATAGTTCGACCAGTTTCAAGAAGCTCGTGGTGATTCCTTTCCAATCCCACCAGATACTAAGTAAAACTTTCTTAGCATGAATATTTGGTTTTGCAACTGTTTTCTGCGTTTAGGATTGTCGTACAAAATCCGCTTTTTATCCCCCGTAATTATTTTATGTGATTTATTTTTCTTCTTTTAAACCGAGAAAGTTAATTCATGCAAATGGCCATCCTTTGTTCTTTATTTTCTTCTGTCAGTTTATGAGGAACCCATTTTCCCTCCTTCTGTATCTTTCCCAATGCATGCAATCGGAGTGATATAACTTGATGAGTAACTTCTGTTTTGCTAGCTCTTCCTGATTCTGACATGGATTTTCATCCAGTAAAATTTGAAACTCCTCGTCCCAAAATTGTTTGACTACACCTGGACGTGGATCATACTCAAGACTAAAATTTCCATCACGGAATCTTGCAAACCACTTTTTCACTGTTGAATAGCTCACAGAATGTTCACCTAATGTCAGATTGATCAATTCCATAGCTTGAGCAGCATTTTTTTTTCATTTGAAAACAGAATATAATGCAATGACGTAAATGTTGCTTATCAAAATCCATCTCTTAAAATTAGTAAACATGGAATGACAGACCTTGTAAGTGACTGAGGAAAATAACAATGGCCGCGCTATATATAACCAAAATAGAGAGCGAATTGGATATTCTTTTATGCAACCAACTTAGAGCCGAGTTTCAACTTGAACACCTAATTTTTTTTTGTTCCCGAGTTGGATGCGTTCAAGTATATTTTTTCGTGCAACCAACTTAGAGCTGAGTTTCAACTTGCACACCTAACTTTTTTTTATTCCCGAGTTGGATGCGTTCAAGTATATTTTTACATGCAACCAACTTAGAGCTGAGTTTCAACTTGCACACCTAACTTTTTTTGTTCCCGAGTTGGATGCGTTC
>WUAW01008428.1:10699-27371 GCA_017165845.1 Thaumetopoea pityocampa | reverse complement strand
GTAAAGAAAGAATTGTTGTGACGGCATTATATAAAGACCGAAATGCTGTGACGGCATTATATAAAGACCGAATTGCTGTGACGGCATTATGTAAAGAAAGAATTGCTGTGATGGCATTATATAAAGCCCGAATTGCTGTGACGGGATTATATAAAGACCAAATTGCTGTGACGGGGTTATATAAAGATCAAATTGCTGTGACGGAATTATATAAACATCGAATTGCTGTGATGGCATTATATAAAGTAGGTATGGAGCCAAATGCAATTTTTGAAACTCTTCATCCGCTTGATATTACTCGAATGTTTGTGTACCGGGCTATTGATAAGTACAATGAAACCTCCTCCGTTGGTGACAGGAAGAGATCTGGCCATCCACGTAGTATTCGTACTAAACGATGATCAAGGCCATGAGGAAAAGAATAGGAAGAAATCCTGTCCGAAAGCAAAATATATTAAAAATAATTTAAAAATAAATAGGGTGGTAAAATTAAAACAAATTCTTAAGCGGTACACAAAGGGAAAAAGAAAAAAAATTTAGTGACGAGAATTTTTTTACCTTTGAGCAGCATTTTAACGAGCAGAATGACTCAGTTTATGCTCAAATTTTTATAGATGCTTCTCAATTAGTCAGCATAGTACAACGTGGACATTATCCGATTTCAGTGATGGTTCGGTTGGATGTTAGCTATCAAGGAGTTAGTAATATTTTTGTGAAAAAGGTGTCAATACATCGGCACAGGTGTATCGAGATACGATTTTTGAAAATGTGGTTAATTTTCATAACAACATTATGTTACATAACCAAGAATTGTCCTTTTAGTAAGACTCAGTACTAGGTCATAAAGCTCAATCCACACAAGCATAGTTGGAAACGACCGTTTCTGACTTCATCAGTATTGAATACTGGCCGACATCTAGTTCCGTTTTTAATTCGCTGGATTATGATTTATTATTATATCATTAGCTCGTGGAAGTCTACAACTGAACACAAGCCTCTTCCTTAAAAAGGAGGGATGTACCATCATAAGGTAACGTAACGTTTGGCAAGTTTTTTGAAGATTGCAGTAGATTTTGATTGAATAACCGTATAACGCTGCTACCCAATGACCTGCTACATCTCTTAGCCGGTTCTATTGGTGGTACCTAGCAACTGTTATACTAATCTTGAAAATCTCAAATTAATATAATATTAAGTACTCAGGAAACAGAGCTTAGCCCGACTTTTCTCTAGTTTGCCATGGGAATGTGATAACATCGCGCAGAAAAATATGTAGCTCTAACTCTTATTGAGTAGCTAATATATGGATATTAGCTACTCCATAACAAATATATATGCCATTATAAACACGACAGCAGATATCATGAATATCACAATTCATGGTACCTCAACACTCTATTAGATGCCACCAGGAAAAAAAAGGATTTTTGTATAAAAAATGTGTTAACTTTGAAAAATAAAGCATTGTCTAAACACAAAATTTCATTCGAATCGTTATATCAGTTTGAGATGGCGGGGCGGAACAGATTTTTCAAATTTAACACAAAAACGTATTTTTTTTACACAAAAATCGAAGTTGGAGGTACATATTTTTCTGCGGGATGTTATCACATTCCCATGGCAAACTAGAAGAAAGTCGGGCTAAGCTTTGATTTCCGAGCATTTAATGTTATATTAAATTTCAGACTTTCAGGATTTGTATTCCTAGATGCTGAGAGAACCAGCTAAGGCGTGGTGTATCAAGACAGAGGCAGCAGCATTATTCTGTTATTCAATCAACATCTACCACGATCTCCAAATCGCTTGCCAAGCGTGGATATTATGGCAAATTCCTCCTTTTTAAAGTAGAGGCCCATGTCCAGCGCTGGACTCCCACGAGCTGATGATGATAATGTCCCCGATATAAGTCAGGCGTTGCTATTATTGCATGGCATCCCGTAAGACAGACTGCGATGATTAAATGCCGTTTGATGTTACGCATTCTCTACATTCTCTGATACGAACGATCAGATCAGTTCCAATGAGAAACCAGCCGAGATCCTAATATGTTGGTTCTTTCCAAAATACGAAGAACTCATCGAAATGTTAGTGTATACAGCCAAGGTTGGAACCGCCGACCTTCGGATCCAAAACCGAGATTATATCCATCGAGTTTCCTGACGCTCATTTTTCAGATTTGTGTTTTACTAATATTTCGTATTTTTTGTACTTCATTGTATTTTATTCTTTATTCTTTATTGTACAAATCACAAAAAATATGGTTATTAAAAATAAATGTACAAAGGCGAGCTTAACCCACAATTGAGTTTTCTACCAGCGAACCTTTGATATTTGAAAGATGCAGTAGTTTATTATTTCTTTATCCGTCATTTATGGTAGGGATGTTGAAATATATAATAAATACTAATATTATTATCAACCCTCGGAAGAACTGGAATTTTCCGTAACCTCCATGCTTGGCGGAAAGAAAAATAATTTAGAAAAAAAAAAACAAACTAAATTAATAGCTTATATTTTTTCATTAAGCGCATTGGTGGTATAGCAGTGCTAGATTCGACCCTTCGCTCGTAAACCCTTTACGAGTGAAGGGTTCGATCCCGGTCCCGTACCACTGAGAAATTATTTGTAATTCATGTACGGACTATACTGAAGACGCCAATGTACTTAACGGAGAAGGAAGACTTTGTGAGGAAACCTGTGTGCCCGCGCATGGGTGTGTGAAGTCTACCAACCCGCACTAGGCCAGCGTGCTAAACTCTGGCCTAATAAGCCTCTCGATCGGGGGAGGTCCGTGCCCATATAGTGGGGACGAATATGGACTGGGGATGAAGATCATGATGATTTCTTCATTGTTTGGAACATTGATTATTTTTTTTTATTAGAATCGTTCATTATAGATACCCTAAAGTATGTTTTAGACTAAACCATCGTCTGACATAGTTATATAATTTACCTATAAGCTTTTAGTGAAGTTTTCATTACAATTAACTTTTCTTCCAATTAACAATAAAATGTCTATATATCAAATTTTATTGGTTATTGGTAGATCTTCAATCCCATAATTAACGCGTTGACTAGGCAAAATTCCCGCAGGTGAAAATCACGGTTACTTTGTAATATTAGTCACATTTCTATTCAAATGTTTTAATATTGTTCACGATTATTGCCCATATACAAACAACATTAAATTTATATATCAAACCGCAATAAATTAATATAAAATACTGATATCAAATTTTAGGCACAACAACAGCTATTCTCATTTTGAATATATTATCTTTTATAAACATCATTGATATAATAAATGAATATTACTTTCAGCGTAGAGTAATTATAAGTTTCAGCGTAGAGTAATTACTAAAAAGAATTATTATCATGATTTGAAAATATACTTAGTTTTGACAGTACACTCAGTTGATTGTAGTGATAATAATTATTTTAAAATACTGGTTGTTTCTCTGCGTCATCTGAATTGGAGCATTCCTTTGATGTTATGTCTTTTTTATGCTCGAAGTATAACCATCTGAAAGAAGAAAATTAAATTAAAATACTGTCATCAATCTAATCTAGTTAATGAATCTTCTACTCTATATTATTGATACTCAGAGTGGTCTATATCGACCCCCAGGGGTCGACGATGACGTGCAAGGGGTCCACGCCAACTGTCAAAAACACACTTGAAGTTAATACATTTACAAAAATACGCTACAATAATTTATATAAATACGCTTTGGGGCTCTGCCCAAAAGTGAAAAACATTACAAGTGGTCTACGAGACAAAAATGTTTGAGGACCCCAACTCTATATTATTATGAAATTGTAAAACGTCATTGTCTGTATATTAAATATATTTCGAAAAATCTAAAACAGATCCAGTAATTAAGGGCTTCTGAAACCGAAATTAACTTTTGTGTTTTACTTTACGTCTATTCGTTTATTTGAGCTTTACGCAAAAATCAAGGAGAAATTTTAGTCACAATGATGTAGTCTTAAAAGTGCTACTCCAACTTAAATACTGCAGCATGTTCCATCAAAATTGGTCAAGTAGAGCTGAAGGTACACCCTGATCTCTGTTTCAGTAGTCGCCATTTTAGTATTTTTTTGTAAACCTGTAATTATATCGAGATTGTCCATTCAGTGCAAAACCATCATTCAAGCAGCCGGTGCCGCGGGTGAAGCCTAGGTTGAAACAACGGACCTCTTTGTTTCGCAATAAGTAATTTGGAGTGGAAATTTTTGCAGTGCACTTTATTTTTTTGTAACGTCCTGTAAAATTTGCAAATAAATGAGTTTGAATTTAAAGGCATGAGAAACAATGGATCCCGACTAAGTGAACTTATCCTCACAGGGATTGTCTATAATTACGTCATAGTCCACGACAACCAACAGTCGGTAATCTAAATCCGACACAGATCCGTCACATCCTCTGCAGTAATAGCAGAAAGAGACATCAATTTAGACATTTCCACCTCCAATGGCCGCCTGAGTCTACCGATTGCCCGTGCTCTTCATCAGCTCATCGGTCCACCTAGTCGGGGGTTTACCTCCATTAAGCTTTCCGGTTTGGGGTCGCCACTCCATTACTTTAAGAACCCAACTTCCATCGGTTCTACAAGCTATATGCCTCGCCCACTGCCACTTCAGTTTTGCAATCCTTTGAGCTACGTTGGCGATTCTAGTTCTCCTGCGGATTATCTCATTACGGATCCTCTCTTGCAAGGAAATTCCGAGAATAGCTTTTTCTATTGCTCGCTGCGTGACCTTGAGCTTTCTCATGAGGCCTATAGTCAGTGGCCATGTTTCACATTCACAGGTCATCACTGGCAATACGCCCTGATTGAATACTTTAGTCTTAAGGCATTACGGGATTTTTGATAAGAATATGTCACGTAGTTTCCCGAACGCTGCCTAACCGAGTTGGATTCGGCGACTAACCTCTTTCTCGAAGTTGGATTTACCTAGCTGGACGATATGTCCCAGGTATACATATTTCGACACAACTTCGAGAATAGAGCCCTCTAGGACTATTGGGTGGAGCGGGGTAAGAGCGTTAATCATAACTTTGGTCTGACCCATATTCATTCTTAAGCCCACCCGTTGAGAAGCTTTATTGAGGTCTTGGAGTATTATGCTCAAGTCTGTAAGCGATTCATACATGCATACATACATACAATCACGCCTTTTCCCTGGCTTTCTGGCGGGAAATCGAACCCTGGTCTTCCGCATGACAGGGGGGTACTGATCTCTATTGGGGGTACTACCGAAAAATTAGGATAGGCAAGGACCACTTCTTTCCAGTTGTTAGCAGCCGTAACTCACTTTTCACCCCCGCGGGAAACGAGTCATTTCGGGTGGCGAACCACGATACCGCCATTTTTATAAGTTTATTAAAATTCCTCATTGCATTCCCACGAAAAACAGGTCCACCCATCAGTCATCCGGTCACCATTTTGGATCTACCAGTCTATGTTATAGTCCCATGGCCCGGTCTAGTTATGCAGCCATTCGCGCGACAGCCACTGGCTTAGTGGAGAGGAGAGGAAAGAGGGCGAGGTAGAAAAAGTGTATTGAGCAAGAAATATGGAGTTTGGGGAAATGACTATAGGATATACGATACAATCTCTGAAGGAGTAGGAAGAGATAGGTTCGGGAGGCCGGGGTTGCTTACTCGTATACTGAAGTCTATTTTCCGGACAAGCTATAAGACTCTACTCCCTGACCAAATTATATGGTTTTGATTACCCAAAAATCAATATGGACGGTAACGTCAGAATTGCTCCCAGTAGAAATACGGCGCCAGGTAGGATGTTAAGTGTTGCCATATACACGCTGGAGTACAGCGGGCCATACACCAAAGGCATTGTCGCTTCAGCTAGTCCAAACAAGGAGTTTACTTTGCCTGTAATCAATCGTATTATATCATTAGTATCGACTTTAACATTAACTCCATCAAATTCAATACCATACTATTCACAAAGTATTAAAGCAATATAATCATCATCATTATCAATATGTTAGCCCATAGACGTCCACTGCTGGACATAGGCCTCCTCTAATGATCATCACGCCGAGCGGCTATGAGCCGACTGCATCCACCGATTGCCAGCGACCTTCTTTAGGTCATCGGTTCACCTGGTCAGGGGAGACCTGGGGGTTTGCACACTGGGTCATGCTACGCAAAATAATCTAATACTATAATGATATAACCTAATAGTATAGCTAAGGGATGTCCCAAGATAATGTGGAGTACCGTTATTCCGTTCTTCAAAGAAAATCTACCACGACCTCAAAACACCTCCCAGCTGTTAATGACATATAACTCCTTTTTAAGAACTAGGCCCATGGCCATTCGTGAACTTTCAAGATCCGATGATGATGCATAGTATAATTACAGGGTGAATTTTTCAATTGGGCATAGATGGCCAAATCAGTAAGTGTAGAGACAAACGAAACTGCTCAAAGGGGTCTCAGGATTGATTTTCATAAAAAATGTATAATTGGATTTTTTGAATGGATCGATCAAAAAACATTAATGAAAAAAAACCCCGTCTGCGTGAAAAATGTATTTTTTTTATAATTTTGATGTACCCAGTGTCACTCTCACAGTTAAGACGAATCTAACGACACCTCTCAAGCTNNGTTAAGACTACATAGCGTGCGACAGAAATATACATACATACATACACTCGAAAAACATAACCCTCCTTGTAGCGCACTCGGGTAAGAATAAAAAGTGTTTTCTTAAAAATGAAATCTTTCTTTAATTTGCCATTATAAGGATAAAATTCTTATAACCGACACTATGAAATAGCGTTCTTTTTTGAGTATAACGCGTTCGATATCCGTTTAGTAAGGTCCTTACAGATAATGGTTTTTTATGCTCATTTAGGTGGACCGATGACCTGGTGAAGGTCACGGACAAGCGGTGGTTGCAGATGGTCTACAGCCTCTCGGCGTGGCAATCATTAGAACAGGGCTATGTCCAGCAGCGGACGTTTGTGGGCTAATAAGAAGATTATGATGATGATGATATGTTATTATTATCATCACGTCAATCTACAAACGTCCATGGCTGGGCATAAATCTCGTTCAATAACCTCCATAACGTGTGGTGTGTACCATCAGTATCCACATCCGTGACTCTGGTTCTCATGCGGTCGTCTCGTTACGTTAACAGTAAGAATCATTACATCATTGTATAATCGTTACATATAAAAGTCTGTGTAAGAATAATATTCACAAAATAATTATTTATTTAATGATAATTTAAAACAATCTTTAGTAGCATGAAAAATATTATGCAAACAATTTTATCTCTCTGTACTATAAATAAAACGGTGACTGAGGCAAATTTGTGCAATGAATATTTTTTGAAAGTTTTTAATATATGTGTATTTATGTGTATATATGTGTATATATGTGTATTTATGTGTATATATGTGTATATATGTGTATATATGTGTATATATGTGTATTTTTGAATATAGAAATAGAAACAATTTTTTTTTGAATTTTTGTCTGTTTGTTTTTCTGTCCCTTTGAAATCAGATAATGCTAAAACTACTGGACGGATTTTGACGGGTATTCGTTTCTTTATTTCTTATAGTCTGGAATAGGATCAAACTATGTTTAATTGCAGTCGATTAAATGTTAAAGTTATTTAAAATTTTTATATTATCTATTTAAAATTAAAAATAAAAGTTAATGTCCTAAATATGGAAAACAAATTTGCCTGCAATGCTAATGCGGTCTCACGAAATTTTCATAAATACGAGTATTATAGGGTCCCCACATCAAAAAGTTTACGAAACTCTGTAATAGATTATATTTGATCACGTTTAATTAAGAGAAACGTTATTCAAACAGAACGAGCCAGAATAGGGATTATCCTGTCAACTCACCGAATTCTTCTCCATCGACTAACTTGGTAGCTATTGACCGCATCGCTATAAATGATGTCCCATTTAGAATTTCTAAAAGTGGAGCTGAAAAAAAAATAAAAATTGTTTAGATTTTTTCAAATTAATTTTGACTGCCCTGTGACCATGTATTTTTGCCATTTATGTAAATGTCACTTTGAAGTGTCAAACATATATTTAAATGCATTACTGATATAAATTTAAATATTGCTGTATTAATTAATATTGCTGTCTGGCTTCGACATATCAATAGCGTCACTCTATATCTTCTCGTGATCTATCTTCTATATCTTCTCGTCTCAGAACTAGCTAAGGAATGTACAAGGATTACGAGCAGCGTCGTTATCCTGTTTTTCAATCATAATCTACTGTGATCTTCAAGATGCCTTCAAATAATCTGCAAGGGGTCCATACGAACTGTACACAGGCATTCTCCATTAATCAACCTTTGGAACTTCTAATTCATTAGGAACATACTCAAAAATATATATTCAAGAACATAGCTAGTTAACAGATTATAAGCAAAATAGTTAATTAGTTGCGAAATATATGTAGATATAGTAGTTTAATATTAGTACATTTTATTCTCATAACCGTATTTTGGTATGTTTATATTTGTCGTTCTCTTTGCACCTACTGTATTGTCTCTGCCATTCCATCCTGGGATAATCCCAGGATGGAATGGTAGAGAATGCCTCAGTTATCAAATCCACCTTTACACATTATGTAAGAAGTTTAAATAAATAAATAAAATCAATTTCATTGGTGGTTTAGTAGTTAAGTTAGCACACGATTCGCGAGCAAAAACTTATTTCAAATTCATCTGCAATCTACATTGTAAATACCAATCTACTGCAAATAATGGAGAGGAAAAACTTCGTGAGGAAAGCATACACGCACGAGTGTGAAGTCTACCTACTCGCAGTAAGCTAAAGTAGTAGACTACGGCCCAATCCCCCTTCTGTTTTCAAGGGAGGTTCGTGTCCCTGCAGTGGGACAATGGCGCTTATTCTGTTATTATAGTGGTGTAAATTCAGTCCCTCCCTATCTTTTTCTAATGTCAAACTCCAAAACGAGATAGCAAATATTTATAGCGAGTACCGACCTACGTTTCTGTTCAACGGTTCAAAAAAATGTTGCGTTTTTGCGTATGTTTAGTTCTTATTTCAGAGATCGCGTCTAAATCTTTTAATTTTGACGTGTCTAAACGAATCTGACAGCACCAAAATTGTAGCTATCTTTTGACGTTTGACATTAGAAAACGACAGGGAGGGAGTTAATTTAGTTAATTTCTGTTATAACATAATCAACACCAATATCAGTGAGTATAGTATTATAATATTCGTATAGATAAGTATAGTTTTATGTGTATAAAAAATGAAAATGAAAAAATGTTGCTTGCAATAAATAAAGCGATAAAAAGCTGTTGGTTTTTTGTAAAATATTCGTACATTATAACAATTTCCGGAGAAACCTTACCATAAAAACACGAATTTTATAAAAGAACTCTATTGATTTCCAATAATAATAATAATAAATATACACAAAATAACATATATACAAATACATATACACATATATACACACAATTCTTTTTATTGCGGTAACTGTGAGCAGAAATTAAAAACTTTTATAAGTATCCTGTGTATAATAAAATTGCATACTTCTCTAGAATTCTATAGATGGAGAACATTATACACGCAATTAGGATTACTTCGAGTGCTTACAGATAAAGAGCGAAGGTTATCAGCTTGAGACAATATTATTGTTACTGAATGAAATATAATCGGAATAGCTTATATGTAAATGTTTATTTTAATGAAAGTCGAGTGTGGAGCCGACATTATAATTGCGTCACTCCATATATTACCGTGGCTGTTGTGAGTTGCTGAGAAATGTACTAAGGCCTTAGTTCCCAAAGTAGTCCAGGTGGACCCTCAGGAGTCCACGGGAGACTCGACCGGGGTCTACGTTGGCGTACGCAAATTTCCATAGTTAGATCTAATCTTCACATTTTTCGTCGAGTTTTGGGAATATGGTAGAAATGTAGCTGCAGGGGGCCCAGTGGAACCAGCTAAATTTTGAAAGTGGTCTATGAGAAGAAAAGTCGGGGAACCTCTGTACTAAGATAATGGGCGGTAGCATTATCCTGTTATTCAGTCAAAATCTATTGCTATCTACATGACACCTGCCAAGCGTAGAGAATATGACCAATCCATTTTTTAATGAATGTCCAACCGTGGAATACCACGGTTGCAAGGAAAAACAAACGCCCTTGTTTAAGAGTTTTCTATACTATTCTTAAAAATTTTAAATGTCAAATTTCAGATCGACTAATTAAGAGCTTCTGAAACTAAACCCGTCGATGTTTGTTTGTTTGTCCGAGTTTCACGCAAAAATCAGCGGGTAGATTTTGGTCAAATTATTGCAATCTTAAAGGTACGTTTTGCGTAAAGCTCGAACAAACAAAGAAACAAGTTTCAGAAGCCCTTAATTACTCGGTCTTAATAGTTTGTTTTTAAATGTCCCTGATTTTTGAAAATTTGACACTTAACAATTTTATAACCTATACTATATATACATATGTACTATTATAATTTTTTTAATAAAAAAATTTCAAAAATCAAAGATATTTAAAAACAAACCATTCAGATCGACTAATTAAAGGCTACGACTAACTAAATAAAGCTTCTGAAACCAAATCCGTTGATGTTTGTTTGTTTGTTCGAACTTCATGCAAAAACCAGACGGTAGATTTTGGTCAAACTGTTACAGTCTTAAAACTATTCCGACTTAATTACTGCGACATGTTTCATCAAAATCTGTCCATTAGAATTGAAGTTGGAGCTTGATCCCTGTTTTTGAAGCCGCCATTAAGGTACAAGAGCTCAAGTAAAAGTGGCCTATGGTTTTTCATATAAATCCATGACCGTTTCGGGATTTCTCATGTGGTGGAATACCGACATTAACGCGGGCGCAGCCGCGGGCAATAGTTAGTAGTATATATTATAGATATAGTTATCACAGCACATATTTGTTCAATGCGACGATGTCGGAAGTACTTCAAGGTGCTCTCCAGCCATCCATCCAAGGATTGTCCGGAAGAGATCGCGTGTTGCGATAAGACCGCTCAGTGTACACTTTCTATTTCTTGTTCTTATCTTTATATTTTCTTTTTGTATTTATGTACAATACATAATGTATTCTATACTAAGTTTAACGATTCGCTGTGGGAAGTAGGGGAGACCGAGGAGAAATGGGACAGAGGAGAATTGTGACAGTCGATTTTTCGGAACCTCTGACCGTCAGCAATGTTTTAATGCGCGTTTGTTGTATTTGATATGCGCCATTTGACGCAGTACGCGAACACGTCGAAACTACTCGAAAGAGCAAGGTACTTATGGACATCGGTAAGATATCTAGTGGATCCCGAAGCCTCTAACGTGTTGATGGAGACTGTTGCAGAGTTTTTAGTCAGTGGGGGTCTTACACGTTCCGCAAGCTACCCCCGTGACTTACGATAGACCCATGTCGGATTCTCTCAGCGTCAAAAACTATTTGTTGCGATTGTGGGTAATTATCTATACTATTATAAAATTGTTGAATGTCAAATTTTCAAAAATCAAAAATATTTAATAAAAAACTACTCAGATCGACTAATTGAGGGCTTCTGAAACCGAATCTGTCGATGTTTGTTTGTTTGTTTGTTTGTTCGTGCTTCACGCAAAAATCAGACGGTAGATTTTGATTAAACTATTACAGTATAAAGATACTATTCCGACTTAAATAATGCGGCATTTTTTTATTTTAGTATTCACCGCTATGGTACGAGAGGTCAAGTAAAAGTGGTTCTTAGATTTTTTATATAAATCTATGATTGTGTCGGGATTTCCCATGTAGCGGAAAACCGACAAATACATGGGCGGAGCCGCGGGCAAAAGCTAGTAAACGAATAAATTAGAATAGTACATTTTTATGGTCTCACCGTACTCTGCTTACAGGCATGCAATATTAATTATTTAATGTACAATTTATATTTGTATTACATAGTAAGGTACATTAAATCAATATTATTTATAATAATAAAATCAATATCTGATTTTATTTAATGTATCTTACTCGTATCTTATTTTATTTTATCAAAACAAATAAAATGACAGAGGTTTGATATTTTTAAAACTGCCGGATGGTTTTCGATCAGTTTTTTTTTTTAGTTTAAGCTATTAGATCCTTATCTAAAATAATATCATTCATCGCCATATAGTATAAAGTCTTATGAAACCATGATTTTTATAATCAGTACGCGTCCAGTGACGCCTGCTGTCGTTGTTTTGTGGATAAGGGAACACTTCCAACGTTATTTTTCCGTAATAGAATATTTATTATTATAAAAATATAGAACGTGTGCCCAATAATGATATTTAAAAAAATCTTACTCAGATCGACTAATTAATGGCTTTTGAAACCGAAATCATCTTTTGTTCTTTCTTCGCGTCTGTTTGTCTGTTTGCTCGAGCTTCACACAAAACCAGCTAGTATGATAGATTTTAATCACACTATTGAAGTCTTAAAAATACTATTTCATATCAACTTTCAAATTACTCGGTTCTAAGGTTTAGTGCATTGGTGGTGTAGTGGTTTTAGAGACGGCTTACGATTGAAGGGTCGTGGGTTCGAATTCCGGTCCCGTACCACTGAGTTATTATTTGTAATTTATGTACGGTCTACATTGTAGACACCAATGTACTTAACGGAGAAGGAAAACTTCGTGAGAAAACCTGCATGCTCGCATGGGTGTGTGAAGTGTACCAACTCGCACTAGGCCAGCGCGGTAGACTACGGCCTAATCCCCTCCTGATCAGGGGAGGTCCGTGCCCCTGTAGTGGGGACGATATGGACTGGGGATGATGATGATGATGAGGTTTAGGCGTGTAGAGATAATAAACACGTATATTCACGTATAAACACGTATTATTGTGGATACTATTATAATTTAGAACGTAAGAGAACTCACCCAAGTAGATTTCCAAGTTGTTCCTCGCGAAAGCGTAGGCGAATGCCGCAATGATTTTGCTGGTGTTGGATATTATACCTAGCAGGGTATCGTCCAACTTCATGTAGTTGCTGAATAGTGATATTGAGAAAAATGTTCCTGAAAAGTATTATGTATATAAAACCAGACCTTATATGGAATCTGTAACGAAATCTGTATAAGTTTCACACTTTTAAAACCCCACAGAACATCTGAGGCAGCATTGGCAGTAAAATAAAAACAGATTAATTCATTTTTTATATTATAATTTTTTTTTATAGTCAGATATGATTTTATGGCGGGATGCTTACATATAACTTATGATAACAATGATAATTCACTCGATGTCACCAGTTATGGGTCGAAATATGGCAGGTGTGGTAGTATCGGAAAAGGGAAGTTCTTCCGGTCAGACGGGTGTTATGTCCGGCGGGGACTATCACTACCCCGAGGGTCAATGTCGGGACGTTACATATAAGTCACTATCAAATTTCATGCGCGTGATTCAGTAGTAGTGAACTTCTAATGTGGTTACTTTAGTACTACGCCATCTGTTGAGGATGTGTGATAATATGTAGTGAAGTAGGTCGCCACAAGTTCACCATTATCCCATCTGTTCCGCTGCAGGGCACGGGACTCCTTTCAGAATGAGAGGGGTTAAGCTATAGTCAACCACGTTGGCCTAATACGGGTTTGCAAGTCACGTCATTAATGAGGGAATTGGGTGGTAGCACAGAAGATACCTGGAGCATGCACTCTATAATGAAATTTTAATATAAAACTACTCTGGTGACAACATAATAAAGCGCGTTTTAGGTCGCACAGCACTGCTTGCCATCATTTTTATTAATCTACAAAGCACCTCGCCATGGGCGTGTAGGCTAATACGAATCGTATTTCTACGTGTTAGAGTTTTCTTTCTTTGATCGTTTCAGGATCGCTCGTTTCTCTCTTGCCCGGTAGGGTCATACAACATCGTAAATATTCATTGATTGAAACAGCGAGCGAAGCTCCAAGTCCAACGCGCGTGTTACACGCCCTATGTTAGACCAAACCGAATGGGCCGCGCAGCGTAGGTATATTTTTATGTCTACAATGCAGAGTGTGCCCGCCCTGACAGTATAACCATGTGATGCCATAGAATTTTTTTATGACAAATTAATATTGCAATATGGATATTTTAACTAAGTTAAATAAATTAAATAATCCCAATTCATGTTAGGATCTGCTGTAATGGTGTGGTTGTGGGATAAGTTAATATAATCGGCTGCCGACTGATGTCAGTCTGTAGCTTGGGAGCTTTGTAGATTGTGGGCAATCCTTTCGTCGACTTGTAATTTAAATACGAGTCGGAATCGGGATAGGTTAATTCTAAGATTCCTTCTGAAACACGAAGGAATCTTAGAATTAATCTAGATCACCCTAACATCATCAGTTCTTGTAAGTTTGGAGCCGGATGTGGTTATTCTCCTTAAGAAGAGATTTACCATAATCTGCTTACTTGGTGCTTTGAATCCTACATCAATATTAAATCTCAAATTCGCTAACCCATTCATCACACGGACGTCTTAATCGTTGTTACACCCAGATATCGGTTTCAATGCTGATTAATGACAAGACTTCTCACAACGTAAACAAGATCTAAGGAACTTCTACGCTATTATAAAACTGTAAGACAAACGCCATTGTTTGTATATCAAAGATATTTCAAAAACTTTTAGTTAGATCGACCAATTAGGGCATCTGAAACTAAAACCATCTTTTGTGTTCTTGACATCTATTTCTTATGCATTATGGTATGAGAGCTCAACTAAAAATGGATATGGAGTTTTCTTTATAAATCTAAATTTATTTCGAGATTCACGAGGGCAGATCTGTGGGCACACCTATTATGAAATAAAAATATATATTTTTGCCTTACCGATCAAATTAGTGATGATACTGTAAGTAGACCACATGCTAAATTGCACCTCATCCCAGTTGAATCTGTATCTTGTAAACAGGTACATCACCGTGAACTCACCTAAAATAAAATTTAAATGTAGAGTAATTCATCATTTATTTTTATTTCTTTATTTTTTATACCATGATTATGGCAAAGAACCTTGCGGTCTGTCTGGTGGTAAGCGGTTACCGCAGCCTATGAAGGCCTGCACCATCTGGAATATTACATGCGCATTGCTGACCCTTTAGAAATCTATTTACTCCCCTTTTGAAGGACCCCAAACTGTAGAATAGAATACTTTTTATAACCGACTCCAAAAAAAGGTGATTTCTTTTTGCTTAGAATCGTCTTAACGTATTTAGGCTGGCACCAACGCCAAAAATAACGATAATTGTTTATTATTGTCTTAATAAATTAATTGCGATATTCAAGTAAATTGAAGTAAAAAAATAATTACGTCATTCGCGTAATTATTTTTAACATTTTAGTACATTTGTAGAGAAGATTTTTTATGAATTTGGATTTATTCTTTTTTTTTGTTAATTTTTTTTATATTGCACACCAATTTAAATTATTTTATTAAAGTATTGTGTCACATTTGCTTTTTGCTGCCGGCATACGTGTAATAATAGTATTACCGCATTTCTCCCCGAGGATGGTGTGAGAACCGGTTAAGAGATGTACCAATATAATGACCAGCACCGTTATCCGGTTATTCAATCAAAATTTACTGCGATTTCCAAGACGCCTGCCTAGCTTGAAGATTATGGCAAAACCCCTGCTGATCTAGCCTTAAATTAAATAACGATAACTTACTCATATAGATAAATGCTAATACATAATATAGATCCATGACTCGGATACACCTACAAATATTCCTGCTATTCACACAAATTTTGTGCCTATCAGGACTCGAACCCGAGACCAAATAGAACGCAAACTCGCTGCTACTTAACCAATCATTTGTCATGTAGCAGTATTCGTATATCTTACAGCAGATTCCAGTGTGTCTTGAACCATCGTCTCGACAAGACAAATATATTTTGTTAATATCGCCTCTATCAGTCCAGTCTCTCAACGTAGGATAATTATGCAACAACTGTTCCTTTTCTGACATACTTTCATCTTTAACTATATCATTATTATCATCATCGCTAGTTCAATTCATTATACTAATTAGAGGGGCAAGGATCTTCCCTAATCAGAAGGGGGATTAGGCTGCAGCTTACCACGCGACCTAGTGTCAATTGGTAAACTTCACACACTCAAGCATGTTCGGTGAGGAAACCTACATGCCCAGTTTCCTCAACAAGTTTTCCTACTCCGTTAAATACATCGGTGTTTACAATATAGACTGTACGCGAATTAGGAATTACTCAGTGGTACGGGACCGGGATCGAACCTACGACCTTTTGATCGCAAGTCGTATCTGGCACTACTAGACCACCAATGTACTTATCTATACATATAATAAAATCGTAAGGGAGCCGTGTCTGTACAATGAATATTTTTTCAAAAAAAAAACATCCATACAGGTTGTAGTTATGTTACCGGAGCCTAAAATGTAGTTTTTAGAAATTTTATTTGTTTGTCGGTTTGTCTGTTTGTCTGTGCGTTTGTGCACGCTAATCTCAGAAACGGCTGAACCGATTTGAATGCGGTTTTCACTGTTGCATTTTGGCAAGCTTCCTGTAACATTTGGTGTTATGTTATGTCTTACCGAATGCCCACGCGGACGGAGTCGCGGGCACAGCTAGTTTATTATATATTTACTAC